>JBBPBX010048274.1:0-25815 GCA_038048925.1 Garcialebias charrua | reverse complement strand
TTAAAGCCATTTGAATGTAGCGTTGGCGGCCATCTTGGATTTTTACAGTTTTTTAATGTTTTACTTTGTCGGCCATCTTGGATTTTTGATTTGGATTCCGTACGTGATAGATAATGTCCTCGGCTACAACCTCACCAAATTTCGGCTCTCTATGTATAAAGATGGCTGAGTTAAAGCCATTTGAAAGTAGCATTGGCGGCCATCTTGGATTTTTGATTTTGATATTGCATTTGATAGGAAACATTCTCAGCTATCACTACACCAAGTTTCAGGTCAATATCTCTAAAATTGACCATTTTATAGTATTTTTACTTTTTTGCATTGTCGGCCATCTTGGATTTTTTTTTTGGATTCTATACATGATAGATAATGTCCTCAGCTACAACCTCACCAAATTTCAGCTCTCTATGTATAAAGATGGTCGAGTTATAACCATTTGAAAGTAGCGTTGGCGGCCATCAGCTGAAATTGGTCAAAAACAGCTGAATATTATCTAAAATAGCAGAAATAAGCTTGAATTAGCAGCAGGATTTAGTAAGAGCTTAATTGGGAATAATCTGAAACATCTTAAACAATCTGAAATCTGAAATAATCTGAAATAAGCAAAAAAAGTGGAAATTATCTGAAAAAAGCTAAAGATAGCATAAACAGCTGAATATTATCTAAAATAGCAGAAATAAGCTTAAATTATCTGAAGTAATTAGAAATAGCATAATTGTGATTAATCTGAAATATCTGAAACAATCTGAAATCTGAAAAAATCTGAACTAAGCAGAAATAAGCAAAATAAAATTGAAATTATCTGAAAAAAGCTTAAGATAGCAAAAACAGCTGAATATTATCTGAAATAGCAGAAAGAAGCTTAAATGTCTTAGAAATTAGTAGAGAGAGTACAGTTTTGCAGAATTAGGCTGGAAAAAGTTGAAATGAGTTCAAATAATGTAAAATTTGTTGAAACAAGCCTAAATTAGCATTAAAACAGCTTAATAGTAGCTAAAATGGCAGAAGAAGCTGAAACTAGCAGAAATAAGCACAAAGCAGCATCATCTGAATAATCTAAAATATCTGAAACAATCTGAAATCTGAAAAAATCTGAACTAAGCAGAAATAAGCAAAATAAAGTTGAAATTATCTGAAAAAAGCTTAAGATAGCAAAAACAGCTGAATATTATCTGAAATAGCAGAAAGAAGCTTAAATGTCTTAGAACTTAGTAGAGAGAGTACATTTTTGCAGAATTTGGCTGGAAAAAGATGAAATGAGTTCAAATAATGTGGAATGTGTTGAAACAAGCCTAAATTAGCATAAAAACAGCTTAATAGTAGCTAAAATAGCAGAAGAAGCTGAAACTAGCAGAAATAAGCACAAAGCAGCAGAATATGAAGTATCTGAAACAATCTGAAATTGAAAAAAATCTGAAATAAGTAGAAATAAGCAAAATAAAGTTGAAAATATATGAATAAAGCTAAAATTTGCCAAAAACAGCTGAACAACAGCTAAAACAAGCAGAAACAATCTTAAATTACCAGAAGGAAGTTGGTAGAGCATGGTTTTGCTGAATTAGGCTGAAAAAAGTTGGATTGATTAAAAAAAATTGTTGAAATAGCTGCAAAAGCTGAAATTATCATAAAACAGCTAAATAGTAGCTAAAATAGCTAAAATATCCCAATCTTTCAAAAATTATCTGAAAGGAGCATAATGATCTGAAATTAGCAGAAATAAGTCAGTAGAAGTACAAAAATGTTGAAGTAAGCTGCATAAAGCTGAAAAGAGTGCAAAGCAGTTGAAAAAACAGCTGAAATTAGCTGAAAGTAGCTGAAATATTTTTAAAAAAATGTACAAGGTAGCTGAAGGAAGCTAAGCTGGTCCAAAATGTGAAATGAGTAGAGAAATATTGTAAAGAGTTCCAAAGATATCAAGGATGAAAAATTAGCTCCATTCATTTTCAATGGGGAAGAAAATGGCCGAAAAGGCTAAATAATTCAAAAAGCTAAAGTTGCACCAATACCAAAAGTCATAGCACCCATGTCCTAAATGAGCTGAACATTTTGATATATGAATTGTTGCAATAGCACAAAAACTGTAGGAGGAGTAGCGTGCCAAAAAACGTACGGAATCAGGATAGTAACCGGAATAATAATAATAACTAGAAAAACCGCATTTCCTGCGAAAATGCACGTGTGAATGCCTTAGCGCCGCTCCGCCCTTCTCGCGGCGACCGCGGGAAGTCCAGCTGGTCCACCCTGAAACGCTCTCGTGCCTTTCCCGTACCCTTTCGGCACCCAATGCACGCACCCAATTTGGTCCACATTCCAAAATGGCCGCCTTCCCATTTATCGTACAACGTTGATGCCAGAGGGTTTTCTGTGCGTCTTGGTGTATTGGACAAGTGTACCAAATTTCATGATCCTACGTGAAACTAAGGCCAATGTGGAGGGTAGTTTGAAATTTTCTAGGTGGCGCTCTTGAGCCGTTTCTTTTGCAATTTTGGCCACGCCCCCAAAATATGTAATTTTTCACCAGTCCTGACGAGTCTGCCAAATTTGGTGAGTTTTGGGATATGATAAAGCTCCCAAAAGGCCAAACGTATTGTGACGGCGTTACATCTGATTCGCCACATCGCCACGCCCACATGCTCCACCCAAAACGGTCAGTGTTGGAAACGTTGTTACAGCAACATGTCTTTGGTCACTGGACAGACCGTCACGCTGATTAGGTAACAGGTGTCCGATCGGGACGTTCAATGTACAACTGTACACTTCCTGTTGTGAGGGGGCGTGGCTTAATTAATGTCATGATTTGACCAGTCAGTATTGCAGGGGACTGGATGTGGGTATATCACTGAAGGTTTGATGTATTAGACAGTTTTCGTGTAGGTGCTATTAGTGTTTCGTTTGTGATGGCGTTACGTCTGATTCGCCATATTGCCACGCCCACATGCTCCACCCAAAACGGTCAGTGTTGGAAAGCTTGTTACAGCAACATGTCTTTGGTCACTGGACAGACCGTCACGCTGATTAGGTAACAGGTGTCCGATCGGGACGTTCAATGTACAACTGTACACTTCCTGTTGTGAGGGGGCGTGGCTTAATTAATGTCATGATTTGACCATTCAGTATTGCAGGGGACTGGTTGTGGGTCAATCACTGAAGGTTTGATGTATTAGACAGTTTTCGTGTAGGTGCTATTAGTGTTTCGTTTTTCATGGCGAGATACCTAACTTTGAGGCCAGGCCACGCCCCTTCATCATATATGAAAACATGAGGTTTTGATCATTTTTTACTCCCCCATGTCTGAGTGATGAGTCTGCCAAATTTGGTAAGATTTAGGATATGATAAAGCTCCCAAACGGCCATTTCATTTTAGCTCCATTCATTTTCAATGGGAAAAAGATGGCCGAAAAGGCTGAATATCTCAAAAAGCTAAAGTTGCAGCATTACCAAAAGTCATAGCCGGATTGTCCTAAATGAGCTGAACATTTTGATATATGAATTGTTGAAATCGCACCAAAACTGTGCGAGTAGTTACATGCCAAAAAACGTACGGAATGAAGATAGTAACATCTATAAACTGTAGATAATAATAATAATAAATATAAACACAATCTCTATAGTGTGAATGCCTTGTTGGCATTCACACAACTAGATTGCATTTCCTGAGAAAATGCATGTGTGAATGCCAAAATGGCCGCTTCACCCAACTTGCATGTTCAATCAAAATGGCCGCTTTACCTAATGTGCTTATTAAATCAAAATGGCTAACTTGTCTACTTAAATTGTAGAACCAAAATGGTAACAATACATGCATTGACTTACTTCGCAAGGCAATTAACTGCCTTGTATATTGAACCAAAATGGCCACTTCACCTAATTTGCATATTCAATCAAAATGGCCGTTTCACCTAATGCATGATAAAGAATGTCCATAGCTACAACCTCACCAAATTTCGGCTCTCTATGAATAAATATGGCTGATTTAAAGCCATTTGAAAGTAGCGTGTGTGGCCATCTTGGATTTTACAGTATTTTTAATGTTTTGCTTTGTCGGCCATCTTGGATTTTTGATTTGGATTCCGTACATGATAGAGGATTCCCTCAGCTACAACCTCACCAAATTTCGGCTCTCTATGTATAATGATGGCTGAGTTAAAGCATTTGAAAGTAGCGTTGGCGGCCATCTTGGATTTTACAGTATTTTTAATGTTTTGCTTTGTCTGCCATCTTGGAGTTTTGATTTGGATTCCGTACATGATAGAGGATTCCCTCAGCTACAACCTCACCAAATTTCAGCTCTCTATGAATAAAGATGGCTGAGTTAAAGCCATTTGAATGTAGCGTTGGCGGCCATCTTGGATTTTTACAGTTTTTTAATGTTTTACTTTGTCGGCCATCTTGGATTTTTGATTTGGATTCCGTACGTGATAGATAATGTCCTCGGCTACAACCTCACCAAATTTCGGCTCTCTATGTATAAAGATGGCTGAGTTAAAGCCATTTGAAAGTAGCATTGGCGGCCATCTTGGATTTTTGATTTTGATATTGCATTTGATAGGAAACATTCTCAGCTATCACTACACCAAGTTTCAGGTCAATATCTCTAAAATTGACCATTTTATAGTATTTTTACTTTTTTGCATTGTCGGCCATCTTGGATTTTTTTTTTGGATTCTATACATGATAGATAATGTCCTCAGCTACAACCTCACCAAATTTCAGCTCTCTATGTATAAAGATGGTCGAGTTATAACCATTTGAAAGTAGCGTTGGCGGCCATCAGCTGAAATTGGTCAAAAACAGCTGAATATTATCTAAAATAGCAGAAATAAGCTTGAATTAGCAGCAGGATTTAGTAAGAGCTTAATTGGGAATAATCTGAAACATCTTAAACAATCTGAAATCTGAAATAATCTGAAATAAGCAAAAAAAGTGGAAATTATCTGAAAAAAGCTAAAGATAGCATAAACAGCTGAATATTATCTAAAATAGCAGAAATAAGCTTAAATTATCTGAAGTAATTAGAAATAGCATAATTGTGATTAATCTGAAATATCTGAAACAATCTGAAATCTGAAAAAATCTGAACTAAGCAGAAATAAGCAAAATAAAATTGAAATTATCTGAAAAAAGCTTAAGATAGCAAAAACAGCTGAATATTATCTGAAATAGCAGAAAGAAGCTTAAATGTCTTAGAAATTAGTAGAGAGAGTACAGTTTTGCAGAATTAGGCTGGAAAAAGTTGAAATGAGTTCAAATAATGTAAAATTTGTTGAAACAAGCCTAAATTAGCATTAAAACAGCTTAATAGTAGCTAAAATAGCAGAAGAAGCTGAAACTAGCAGAAATAAGCACAAAGCAGCATCATCTGAATAATCTAAAATATCTGAAACAATCTGAAATCTGAAAAAATCTGAACTAAGCAGAAATAAGCAAAATAAAGTTGAAATTATCTGAAAAAAGCTTAAGATAGCAAAAACAGCTGAATATTATCTGAAATAGCAGAAAGAAGCTTAAATGTCTTAGAAATTAGTAGAGAGAGTACATTTTTGCAGAATTTGGCTGGAAAAAGATGAAATGAGTTCAAATAATGTGGAATGTGTTGAAACAAGCCTAAATTAGCATAAAAACAGCTTAATAGTAGCTAAAATAGCAGAAGAAGCTGAAACTAGCAGAAATAAGCACAAAGCAGCAGAAGATGAAGTATCTGAAACAATCTGAAATTGAAAAAAATCTGAAATAAGTAGAAATAAGCAAAATAAAGTTGAAAATATCTGAATAAAGCTGAAATTGGCCAAAAACAGCTGAACAACAGCTAAAACAAGCAGAAACAATCTTAAATTACCAGAAGGAAGTTGGTAGAGCATGGTTTTGCTGAATTAGGCTGAAAAAAGTTGGATTGATTAAAAAAAATTGTTGAAATAGCTGAAAAAGCTGAAACTATCATAAAACAGCTAAATAGTAGCTAAAATAGCTAAAATATCCCAATCTTTCAAAAATTATCTGAAAGGAGCATAATGATCTGAAGTTAGCAGAAATAAGTCAGTAGAAGTACAAAAATGTTGAAGTAAGCTGCATAAAGCTGAAAAGAGTGCAAAGCAGTTGAAAAAACAGCTGAAATTAGCTGAAAGTAGCTGAAATATTTTTAAAAAAATGTACAAGGTAGCTGAAGGAAGCTAAGCTGGTCCAAAATGTGAAAGGAGTAGTGAAATATTCTAAAGAGTTCCAAAGATATCAAGGATGAAAAATTAGCTCCATTCATTTTCAATGGGGAAGAAAATGGCCGAAAAGGCTAAATAATTCAAAAAGCTAAAGTTGCACCAATACCAAAAGTCATAGCACCCATGTCCTAATTGAGCTGAACGTTTTGATATATGGATTGTAGAAATAGCACAAAAACTGTAGGAGGAGTAGCGTGCCAAAAAACGTACGGAATCAGGATAGTAACCGGAATAATAATAACTAGATTGCATTTCCTGAGAAAATGCATGTGTGAATGCCAAAATGGCCGCTTCACCCAACTTGCATGTTCAATCAAAATGGCCGCTTTACCTAATGTGCTTATTAAATCAAAATGGCTAACTTGTCTACTTAAATTGTAGAACCAAAATGGTAACAATACATGCATTGACTTACTTCACAAGGCAATTAACTGCCTTGTATATTGAACCAAAATGGCCACTTCACCTAATTTGCATATTCAATCAAAATGGCCGTTTCACCTAATGCATGATAAAGAATGTCCATAGCTACAACCTCACCAAATTTCGGCTCTCTATGAATAAATATGGCTGATTTAAAGCCATTTGAAAGTAGCGTTGGTGGCCATCTTGGATTTTACAGTATTTTTAATGTTTTGCTTTGTCGGCCATCTTGGATTTTTGATTTGGATTCCGTACATGATAGAGGATTCCCTCAGCTACAACCTCACCAAATTTCGGCTCTCTATGTATAATGATGGCTGAGTTAAAGCATTTGAAAGTAGCGTTGGCGGCCATCTTGGATTTTACAGTATTTTTAATGTTTTGCTTTGTCTGCCATCTTGGATTTTTGATTTGGATTCCGTACATGATAGAGGATTCCCTCAGCTACAACCTCACCAAATTTCAGCTCTCTATGAATAAAGATGGCTGAGTTAAAGCCATTTGAATGTAGCGTTGGCGGCCATCTTGGATTTTTACAGTTTTTTAATGTTTTACTTTGTCGGCCATCTTGGATTTTTGATTTGGATTCCGTACATGATAGATAATGTCCTCAGCTACAACCTCACCAAATTTCGGCTCTCTATGTATAATGATGGCTGAGTTAAAGCCATTTGAAAGTAGCGTTGGCGGCCATCTTGGATTTTTGATTTTGATATGGCATTTGATAGGAAACATTCTCAGCTATCACTACACCAAGTTTCAGCTCAATATCACTAAAATTGACAATTTTATGGTATTTTTACTTTTTTGCATTGTCGGCCATCTTGGATTTTTTTTTTGGATTCCATACATGATAGATAATGTCCTCAGCTACAACCTCACCAAATTTCAGCTCTCTATGTATAAAGATGGCTGAGTTAAAGCCATTTGAATGTAGCGTTGGCGGCCATCAGCTGAAAATGAACAAAAACAGCTAAATATTATCTAATATATCAGAAATAAGCTTAAATCAGAAGAAGGAATTAGTAAGAGCCTAATTGGGAATAATCTGAAACATCTTAAACAATCTGAAATCTGAAATAATCTGAAATAAGCAAAAAAAGTTGAAATTATCTGAAAAAAGCTTAAGATAGCATAAACAGCTGAATACTATCTAAAATAGCAGAAATAAGCTTAAATTATCTGAAGTAATTAGAAATAGCATAATTGTGAATAATCTGAAATATCTGAAACAATCTGAAATCTGAAAAAATCTGAACTAAGCAGAAATAAGCAAAATAAAGTTGAAATTATCTGAAAAAAGCTAAAGATAGCAAAAACAGCTGAATATTATCTGAAATAGCAGAAATAAGCTTAACTGTGTTAGAAATTAGTAGAGAGAGTAAATTTTTGTAGAATTAGGCTGGAAAAAGTTGAAATGAGTTCAAATAATGTAAAATGTGTTGAAACAAGCCTAAATTAGCATAAAAACAGCTTAATAGTAGCTAAAATAGCAGAAGAAGCTGAAACTAGCAGAAATAAGCACAAAGCAGCATAATATGAAGTATCTGAAACAATCTGAAATTGAAAAAAATCTGAAATAAGTAGAAATAAGCAAAATAAAGTTGAAAATATCTGAATAAAGCTGAAATTGGCCAAAAACAGCTGAACAACAGCTAAAACAAGCAGAAACAATCTTAAATTACCAGAAGGAAGTTGGTAGAGCATGGTTTTGCTGAATTAGGCTGAAAAAAGTTGGATTGATTAAAAAAAATTGTTGAAATAGCTGAAAAAGCTGAAATTTGCATAAAACAGCTAAATAGTAGCTAAAATAAGCAGAAATAATCTGAAATTACCAGAAGGAAGTTGGTAGAGCATGGTTTTGCTGAATTAGGCTGAAAAAAGTTGGATTGATTTTAAAAAATTGTTGAAATAGCTGAAAAAGCTGAAATTTGCATAAAACAGCTAAATAGTAGCTAAAGTAGCAAAAATATGTTAATCTTTGAAAAATTTGCTGAAAGGAGCATAATGATCTGAAATTAGCAGAAATAAGTCAGTAGATGTACAAAAATGTTGAAGTAAGCTGCATTAGGCTGAAAAGAGTGCAACACAGTTCAAGAAACAGCTGAAATCAGCTGAAAGTAGCTGAAATATTTTTTTTAAATGTACAAGGTAGCTGAAGGAAGCCGAGCTGGTCCAAAATGTGAAAAAAGTAGTGAAATATTGTAATGAGTTCCAAAGATATCAAGGATGTAAAATGAGCTCCATTCATTTTCAATGGGAAAAAAGTGGCCGAAAAAGCTGAATATTTCAAAAAGCTGAAGTTGCATCAATACCAAAAGTCATAGCCGGAGTGTCCTCAATGAGCTGAACATTTTGATATATGAATTGTTGAAATAGCACAAAAACTGTAGGAGGAGTAGCGTGCCGAAAAACGTACGGATGGAAGATAGTAACCGGAATAATAAGTTGAATAAATATAAACACAATCACTATAGTGTGAATGCCTATGTGGCATTCACACAATAAATATAAACACAATCACTATAGTGTGAATGCCTATGTGGCATTCACACAACTAGATTGCATTTCCTGAGAAAATGCATGTGTGAATGCCAAAATGGCCGCTTCACCCAACTTGCATGTTCAATCAAAATGGCCGCTTTACCTAATGTGCTTATTAAATCAAAATGGCTAACTTGTCTACTTAAATTGTAGAACCAAAATGGTAACAATACATGCATTGACTTACTTCGCAAGGCAATTAACTGCCTTGTATATTGAACCAAAATGGCCACTTCACCTAATTTGCATATTCAATCAAAATGGCCGTTTCACCTAATGCATGATAAAGAATGTCCATAGCTACAACCTCACCAAATTTCGGCTCTCTATGAATAAATATGGCTGATTTAAAGCCATTTGAAAGTAGCGTTGGTGGCCATCTTGGATTTTACAGTATTTTTAATGTTTTGCTTTGTCGGCCATCTTGGATTTTTGATTTGGATTCCGTACATGATAGAGGATTCCCTCAGCTACAACCTCACCAAATTTCGGCTCTCTATGTATAATGATGGCTGAGTTAAAGCCATTTGAAAGTAGCGTTGGTGGCCATCTTGGATTTTACAGTATTTTTAATGTTTTGCTTTGTCGGCCATCTTGGATTTTTGATTTGGATTCCGTACATGATAGAGGATTCCCTCAGCTACAACCTCACCAAATTTCAGCTCTCTATGAATAAAGATGGCTGAGTTAAAGCCATTTGAATGTAGCGTTGGCGGCCATCTTGGATTTTTACAGTTTTTTAATGTTTTACTTTGTCGGCCATCTTGGATTTTTGATTTGGATTCCGTACATGATAGATAATGTCCTCAGCTACAACCTCACCAAATTTCGACTCTCTGTGTATAATGACGGCTGAGTTAAAGCCATTTGAAAGTAGCGTTGGCGGCCATCTTGGATTTTTGATTTTGATATTGCATTTGATAGGAAACATTCTCAGCTATCACTACACCAAGTTTCAGCTCAATATCACTAAAATTGACCATTTTATGGTATTTTTACTTTTTTGCATTGTCGGCCATCTTGGATTTTTTTTTTGGATTCCGTACATGATAGATAATGTCCTCAGCTACAACCTCACCAAATTTCAGCTCTCTATGTATAAAGATGGTCGAGTTATAACCATTTGAAAGTAGCGTTGGCGGCCATCAGCTGAAATTGGTCAAAAACAGCTGAATATTATCTAAAATAGCAGAAATAAGCTTAAATTAGCAGCAGGATTTAGTACGAGCTTAATTGGGAATAATCTGAAACATCTTAAACAATCTGAAATCTGAAATAATCTGAAATAAGCAAAAAAAAGTGGAAACTATCTGAAAAAAGCTAAAGATAGCATAAACAGCTGAATATTATCTAAAATAGCAGAAATAAGCTTAAATTATCTGAAGTAATTAGAAATAGCATAATTGTGAATAATCTGAAATATCTGAAACAATCTGAAATCTGAAAAAATCTGAACTAAGTAGAAATAAGCAAAATAAAGTTGAAATTATCTGAAAAAAGCTTAAGATAGCAAAAACAGCTGAATATTATCTGAAATAGCAGAAAGAAGCTTAAAAGTCTTAGAAATTAGTAGAGAGAGTACAGTTTTGCAGAATTATGCTGGAAAAAGTTGAAATGAGTTCAAATAATGTAAAATTTGTTGAAACAAGCCTAAATTAGCATTAAAACAGCTTAATAGTAGCTAAAATATCAGAAGAAGCTGAAACTAGCAGAAATAAGCATAAAGCAGCATCATCTGAATAATGTAAAATATCTGAAACAATCTGAAATCTGAAAACATCTGAACTAAGCAAAAATAAGCAAAATAAAGTTGAAATTATCTGAAAAAAGCTTAAGATAGCAAAAACAGCTGAATATTATCTGAAATAGCAGAAAGAAGCTTAAATGTCTTAGAAATTAGTAGAGAGAGTAAATTTTTGTAGAATTAGGCTGGAAAAAGTTGAAATGAGTTCAAATAATGTAAAATGTGTTGAAACAAGCCTAAATTAGCATAAAAACAGCTTAATAGTAGCTAAAATAGCAGAAGAAGCTGAAACTAGCAGAAATAAGCACAAAGCAGCATAATATGAAGTATCTGAAACAATCTGAAATTGAAAAAAATCTGAAATAAGTAGAAATAAGCAAAATAAAGTTGAAAATATCTGAATAAAGCTGAAATTGGCCAAAAACAGCTGAACAACAGCTAAAACAAGCAGAAACAATCTTAAATTACCAGAAGGAAGTTGGTAGAGCATGGTTTTGCTGAATTAGGCTGAAAAAAGTTGGATTGATTAAAAAAAATTGTTGAAATAGCTGAAAAAGCTGAAATTTGCATAAAACAGCTAAATAGTAGCTAAAATAAGCAGAAATAATCTGAAATTACCAGAAGGAAGTTGGTAGAGCATGGTTTTGCTGAATTAGGCTGAAAAAAGTTGGATTGATTTAAAAAAATTGTTGAAATAGCTGAAAAAGCTGAAATTTGCATAAAACAGCTAAATAGTAGCTAAAGTAGCAAAAATATGTTAATCTTTGAAAAATTTGCTGAAAGGAGCATAATGATCTGAAATTAGCAGAAATAAGTCAGTAGATGTAAAAAAATGTTGAAGTAAGCTGCATTAGGCTGAAAAGAGTGCAACATAGTTCAAGAAACAGCTGAAATCAGCTGAAAGTAGCTGAAATATTTTTTAAAAAATGTACAAGGTAGCTGAAGGAAGCCGAGCTGGTCCAAAATGTGAAAGGAGTAGTGAAATATTCTAAAGAGTTCCAAAGATATCAAGGATGAAAAATTAGCTCCATTCATTTTCAATGGGGAAGAAAATGGCCGAAAAGGCTAAATAATTCAAAAAGCTAAAGTTGCACCAATACCAAAAGTCATAGCCATCATGTCCTAAATGAGCTGAACATTTTGATATATAAATTGTTGAAATAGCACAAAAACTGTAGGAGGAGTAGCGTGCCAAAAAACGTACGGAATCAGGATAGTAACTGGACACAATCACTATAGTGTGAATGCCTATGTGGCATTCACACAACTAGTAGAAATAAGCACAAAGCAGCATAATCTGAATAATCTAAAATATCTGAAACAAACTGAAATCTGAAAAAATCTGAACTAAGCAGAAATAAGCAAAATAAAGTTGAAATTATCTGAAAAAAGCTTAAGATAGCAAAAACAGCTGAATATTATCTGAAATAGCAGAAAGAAGCTTAAATGTCTTAGAAATTAGTAGAGAGAGTACATTTTTGCAGAATTAGGCTGGAAAAAGTTGAAATGAGTTCAAATAATGTGGAATTTGTTGAAACAAGCCTAAATTAGCATAAAAACAGCTTAATAGTAGCTAAAATAGCAGAAGAAGCTGAAACTAGCAGAAATAAGCACAAAGCAGCATAATCTGAAATATCTGAAACAATCTGAAATAGTAAAAAATCTGAAATAAGCAGAAATAAGCAAAATAAAGTTGAAATTATCTGAAAAAAGCTGAAATTGGCCAAAAACAGCTGAACAACAGCTAAAACAAGCAGAAATAATCTTAAATTACCAGAAGGAAGTTGGGAGAGCATGGCTTTGCTAATTTAGGCTGAAAAAAGTTGGATTGATTAAAAAAAAATGTTGAAATAGCTGAAAAAGCTGAAATTTGCATAAAACAGCTAAATAGTAGCTAAAATAAGCAGAAATAATCTGAAATTACCAGAAGGAAGTTGGTAGAGCATGGTTTTGCTGAATTAGGCTGAAAAAAGTTGGATTGATTTTAAAAAATTGTTGAAATAGCTGAAAAAGCTGAAATATGCATAAAACAGCTAAATAGTAGCTAAAGTAGCAAAAATATGTTAACCTTTGAAAAATTTGCTGAAAGGAGCATAATGATCTCAAATTAGCAGAAATAAGTCAGTAGATGTACAAAAATGTTGAAGTAAGCTGCATTAGGCTGAAAAGAGTGCAACACAGTTCAAGAAACAGCTGAAATCAGCTGAAAGTAGCTGAAATATATTTTTTAAATGTACAAGGTAGCTGAAGGAAGCCGAGCTGGTCCAAAATGTGAAAAAAGTAGTGAAATATTGTAATGAGTTCCAAAGATATCAAGGATGTAAAATGAGCTCCATTCATTTTCAATGGGAAAAAAGTGGCCGAAAAAGCTGAATATTTCAAAAAGCTGAAGTTGCATCAATACCAAAAGTCATAGCCGGAGTGTCCTCAATGAGCTGAACATTTTGATATATGAATTGTTGAAATAGCACAAAAACTGTAGGAGGAGTAGCGTGCCAAAAAACGTACGGAATCAGGATAGTAACAGATGTAATTGTAACACTAGATTGCATTTCCTGAGAAAATGCATGTGTGAATGCCAAAATGGCCGCTTCACCCAACTTGCATGTTCAATCAAAATGGCCGCTTTACCTAATGTGCTTATTAAATCAAAATGGCTAACTTGTCTACTTAAATTGTAGAACCAAAATGGTAACAATACATGCATTGACTTACTTCGCAAGGCAATTAACTGCCTTGTATATTGAACCAAAATGGCCACTTCACCTAATTTGCATATTCAATCAAAATGGCCGTTTCACCTAATGCATGATAAAGAATGTCCATAGCTACAACCTCACCAAATTTCGGCTCTCTATGAATAAATATGGCTGATTTAAAGCCATTTGAAAGTAGCGTTGGTGGCCATCTTGGATTTTACAGTATTTTTAATGTTTTGCTTTGTCGGCCATCTTGGATTTTTGATTTGGATTCCGTACATGATAGGGGATTCCCTTAGCTACAACCTCACCAAATTTCGGCTCTCTATGTATAATGATGGCTGAGTTAAAGCATTTGAAATTAGCGTTGGCGGCCATCTTGGATTTTACAGTATTTTTAATGTTTTGCTTTGTCTGCCATCTTGGATTTTTGATTTGGATTCCGTACATGATAGAGGATTCCCTCAGCTACAACCTCACCAAATTTCAGCTCTCTATGAATAAAGATGGCTGAGTTAAAGCCATTTGAATGTAGCGTTGGCGGCCATCTTGGATTTTTACAGTTTTTTAATGTTTTACTTTGTCGGCCATCTTGGATTTTTGATTTGGATTCCGTACATGATAGATAATGTCCTCAGCTACAACCTCACCAAATTTCGGCTCTCTGTGTATAATGATGGCTGAGTTAAAGCCATTTGAATGTTATGTTGGCGGCCATCAGCTGAAATTGAACAAAAACAGCTAAATATGATGTAATATATCAGAAATAATCTTAAATCAGAAGAAGGAATTAGTAAGAGCCTAATTGGGAATAATCTGAAACATCTTAAACAATCTGAAATCTGAAATAATCTGAAATAAGCAAAAAAAGTGGAAATTATCTGAAAAAAGCTTAAGATAGCATAAACAGCTGAATATTATCTAAAGTAGCAGAAATAAGCATCAATTATCTGAAGTAATTAGAAATAGCATAATTGTGAATAATCTGAAATATCTGAAACAATCTGAAATCTGAAAAAATCTGAACTAAGCAGAAATAAGCAAAATAAAGTTGAAATTATCTGAAAAAAAGCTTAAGATAGCAAAAACAGCTGAATATTATCTGAAATAGCAGAAAGAAGCTTAAATGTCTTAGAAATTAGTAGAGAGAGTACATTTTTGCAGAATTATGCTGGAAAAAGTTGAAATGAGTTCAAATAATGTGGAATTTGTTGAAACAAGCCTAAATTAGCATTAAAACAGCTTAATAGTAGCTAAAATAGCAGAAGAAGCTGAAACTAGCAGAAATAAGCACAAAGCAGCATCATCTGAATAATCTAAAATATCTGAAACAATCTGAAATCTGAAAAAATCTGAACTAAGCAAAAATAAGCAAAATAAAGTTGAAATTATCTGAAAAAAGCTTAAGATAGCAAAAACAGCTGAATATTATCTGAAATAGCAGAAAGAAGCTTAAATGTCTTAGAAATTAGTAGAGAGAGTACATTTTTGTAGAATTAGGCTGGAAAAAGTTGAAATGAGTTCAAATAATGTAAAATTTGTTGAAACAAGCCTAAATTAGCATAAAAACAGCTTAATAGTAGCTAAAATAGCAGAAGAAGCTGAAACTAGCAGAAATAAGCACAAAGCAGCATAATATGAAGTATCTGAAACAATCTGAAATTGAAAAAAATCTGAAATAAGTAGAAATAAGCAAAATAAAGTTGAAAATATCTGAATAAAGCTGAAATTGGCCAAAAACAGCTGAACAACAGCTAAAACAAGCAGAAACAATCTTAAATTACCAGAAGGAAGTTGGTAGAGCATGGTTTTGCTGAATTAGGCTGAAAAAAGTTGGATTGATTAAAAAAAATTGTTGAAATAGCTGAAAAAGCTGAAATTATCATAAAACAGCTAAATAGTAGCTAAAATAGCTAAAATATCTTAATCTTTCAAAAATTATCTGAAAGGAGCATAATGATCTGAAATTAGCAGAAATAAGTCAGTAGAAGTACAAAAATGTTGAAGTAAGCTGCATAAAGCTGAAAAGAGTGCAAAGCAGTTGAAAAAACAGCTGAAATTAGCTGAAAGTAGCTGAAATATTTTTAAAAAAATGTACAAGGTAGCTGAAGGAAGCTAAGCTGGTCCAAAATGTGAAATGAGTAGTGAAATATTGTAAAGAGTTCCAAAGATATCAAGGATGAAAAAATAGCTCCATTCATTTTCAATGGGGAAGAAAATGGCCGAAAAGGCTAAATAATTCAAAAAGCTAAAGTTGCACCAATACCAAAAGTCATAGCCGGATTGTCCTAATCGAGCTGAACGTTTTGATATATGGATTGTTGAAATAGCACAAAAACTGTAGGAGGAGTAGCGTGCCAAAAAACGTACGGAATCAGGATAGTAACATCTAAGATTATCTAATAATAAATATAAACACAATCACTATAGTGTGAATGCCTATGTGGCATTCACACAACTAGAAAATTTGCATTTCCTGCGAAAATGCACGTGTGAATGCCTTAGCGCCGCTCCGCCCTTCTTGTGGCGCCCGCGGGAAGTCGAGCTAGTTCACCCTGAAACACTCTCGTGCCTTTCCCGTACCCATTGGGCACCCAATGCGTGCACCCAATTTGGTCCACATTCCAAAATGGCCGCCTTCCCATTTATCGTATTACGTTGACGCCAGAGGGTTTTCTGTGCGTCTTGGTGAATTGGACAAGTGTACCAAATTTCATGATCCTACGTGAAACTAAGGCCAATGCGGAGGGTAGTTTGAAATATTCTAGGTGGCGCTCTTGAGCCGTTTCTTTTGCAATTTTGGCCACGCCCCCAAAATATGTAATTTTTCACCAGTCCTGACGAGTCTGCCAAATTTGGTGAGTTTTGGGATATGATAAAGCTCCCAAAAGGCCAAACGTATTGTGACGGCGTTACGTCTGATTCGCCACATCGCCACGCCCACATGCTCCACCCAAAACGGTCAGTGTTGGAAAGCTTGTTAGACCAACATGTCTTCGGTCACTGGACACACCGTCACGCTGATTAGGTAACAGGTGTCCGATCGGGACGTTCAATGTACAACTGTACACTTCCTGTTGTGAGGGGGCGTGGCTTAATTAATGTCATGATTTGACCATTCAGTATTGCAGGGGACCGGATGTGGGTCAATCACTGAAGGTTTGATGTATTATACAGTTTTCGTGTAGGTGCTATTAGTGTTTCGTTTGTGACGGCGTTACGTCTGATTCGCCACATTGCCACGCCCACATGCTCCACCCAAAACGGTCAGTGTTGGAAAGCTTGTTACAGCAACATGTCTTCGGTCACTGGACAGACCGTCACGCTGATTAGGTAACAGGTGTCCGATCGGGATGTTCAATGTACAACTGTACACTTCCTGTTGTGAGGGGGCGTGGCTTAATTATTGTCATGATTTGACCATTCAGTATTGCAGGGGACCGGATGTGGGTCAATCACTGAAGGTTTGATGTATTAGACTGTTTTCGTGTAGGTGCTATTAGTGTTTCGTTTGTGACGGCGTGACGGCTGATTCGCCACATCGCCACGCCCACATGCTCCACCCAAAACGGTCAGTGTTGGAAAGCTTGTTACAGCAACATGTCTTCGGTCACTGGACAGACCGTCCCGCTGATTAGGTAACAGGTGTCCGATCGGGACGTTCAATGTATAACTGTACACTTCCTGTTGTGAGGGGGCGTGGCTTAATTAATGTCATGATTTGACCATTCAGTATTGCAGGGGAGTGGTTGTGGGTCAATCACTGAAGGTTTGATGTATTAGACGGTTTTCGTGTAGGTGCTATTAGTGTTTCGTTTTTCATGGCGAGATACCTAACTTTGAGGCCAGGCCACGCCCCTTCAGCATATATGAAAATGCGAGGTTTTGATCATTTGTTACTCCTGCATGTCTGAGTGATGAGTCTGCCAAATTTGGTGAGTTTTAGGGTATGATAAAGCCCCCAAAAGACCATTTCATTTTAGCTCCATTCATTTTCAATGGGAAAAAAATGGCCGAAAAGGCTTAATATTTCAAAAAGCGCAACTTGCAGCATTACCAAAAGTCATAGCTGGATTGTCCTGAACGAGCTGAACATTTTGATATATGAATCGTTGAAATGGCACAAATACTCTAGGAGGAGTAGCGTGCCAAAAAACGTACGGACGGAAGATAGTAACTATAATAAATATAAACACAATCTCTATAGTGTGAATGCCTTGTTGGCATTCACACAACTAGAAAAACCGCATTTCCTACGAAAATGCACGTGTGAATGCCTTAGCGCCGCTCCGCCCTTCTCGCGGCGACCGCGGGAAGTCGAGCTGGTCCACCCCGAAACACTCTCGTGCCTTTCCCGTACCCGTTCGGCACCTAGTGCGTGCACTCAATTTGGTCCACATTCCAAAATGGCCGCCTTCCCATTTATCGTACAACGTTGACGCCAGAGGGTTTTCTGTGCGTCTTGGTGAATTGGACAAGTGTACCAAATTTCATGATCCTACGTGAAACTAAGGCCAATGCGGAGGGTAGTTTGAAATTTTCTAGGTGGCGCTCTTGAGCCCTTTCTGTTGCAATTTTGGCCACGCCCCCAAAATATGTAATTTTTCACCAGTCCTGACGAGTCTGCCAAATTTGGTGAGTTTTGGGATATGATAAAGCTCCCAAAAGGCCAAACGTATTGTGACGGCGTTACGTCTGATTCGCCACATCGCCACGCCCACATGCTCCACCCAAAACAACCAGTCGTGGAAAGCTTGTTACAGCAACATGTCTTCGGTCACTGGACAGACCGTCACGCTGATTAGGTAACAGGTGTCCGATCGGGATGTTCAATGTACAACTGTACACTTCCTGTTGTGAGGGGGCGTGGCTTAATTATTGTCATGATTTGACCATTCAGTATTGCAGGGGACCGGATGTGGGTCAATCACTGAAGGTTTGATGTATTAGACTGTTTTCGTGTAGGTGCTATTAGTGTTTCGTTTGTGACGGCGTGACGGCTGATTCGCCACATCGCCACGCCCACATGCTCCACCCAAAACGGTCAGTGTTGGAAAGCTTGTTACAGCAACATGTCTTCGGTCACTGGACAGACCGTCCCGCTGATTAGGTAACAGGTGTCCGATCGGGACGTTCAATGTATAACTGTACACTTCCTGTTGTGAGGGGGCGTGGCTTAATTAATGTCATGATTTGACCATTCAGTATTGCAGGGGAGTGGTTGTGGGTCAATCACTGAAGGTTTGATGTATTAGACGGTTTTCGTGTAGGTGCTATTAGTGTTTCGTTTTTCATGGCGAGATGCCTAACTTTGAGGCCAGGCCACGCCCCTTCAGCATATATGAAAACGCAAGGTGTTGATCATTTGTTACTCCTGCATGTCTGAGTGATGAGTCTGCCAAATTTGGTGAGTTTTAGGGTATGATAAAGCCCCCAAAAGACCATTTCATTTTAGCTCCATTCATTTTCAATGGGAAAAAAATGGCCGAAAAGGCTTAATATTTCAAAAAGCGCAACTTGCAGCATTACCAAAAGTCATAGCTGGATTGTCCTGAACGAGCTGAACATTTTGATATATGAATCGTTGAAATGGCACAAATACTCTAGGAGGAGTAGCGTGCCAAAAAACGTACGGACGGAAGATAGTAACATGCGAGAATAATAAATATAAACACAATCTCTAAACGTATTGTGACGGCATTACGTCTGATTCGCCACATCGCCACGCCCACATGCTCCACCCAAAACAACCAGTCGTGGAAAGCTTGTTACAGCAACATGTCTTCGGTCACTGGACAGACCGTCACGCTGATTAGGTAACAGGTGTCCGATCGGGATGTTCAATGTACAACTGTACACTTCCTGTTGTGAGGGGGCGTGGCTTAATTATTGTCATGATTTGACCATTCAGTATTGCAGGGGACCGGATGTGGGTCAATCACTGAAGGTTTGATGTATTAGACTGTTTTCGTGTAGGTGCTATTAGTGTTTCGTTTGTGACGGCGTGACGGCTGATTCGCCACATCGCCACGCCCACATGCTCCACCCAAAACGGTCAGTGTTGGAAAGCTTGTTACAGCAACATGTCTTCGGTCACTGGACAGACCGTCCCGCTGATTAGGTAACAGGTGTCCGATCGGGACGTTCAATGTATAACTGTACACTTCCTGTTGTGAGGGGGCGTGGCTTAATTAATGTCATGATTTGACCATTCAGTATTGCAGGGGAGTGGTTGTGGGTCAATCACTGAAGGTTTGATGTATTAGACGGTTTTCGTGTAGGTGCTATTAGTGTTTCGTTTTTCATGGCGAGATGCCTAACTTTGAGGCCAGGCCACGCCCCTTCAGCATATATGAAAATGCGAGGTTTTGATCATTTGTTACTCCTGCATGTCTGAGTGATGAGTCTGCCAAATTTGGTGAGTTTTAGGGTATGATAAAGCCCCCAAAAGACCATTTCATTTTAGCTCCATTCATTTTCAATGGGAAAAAAATGGCCGAAAAGGCTTAATATTTCAAAAAGCGCAACTTGCAGCATTACCAAAAGTCATAGCTGGATTGTCCTGAACGAGCTGAACATTTTGATATATGAATCGTTGAAATGGCACAAATACTCTAGGAGGAGTAGCGTGCCAAAAAACGTACGGACGGAAGATAGTAACTATAATAAATATAAACACAATCTCTATAGTGTGAATGCCTTGTTGGCATTCACACAAATATAAACACAATCTCTATAGTGTGAATGCCTTGTTGGCATTCACACAACTAGAAAAACCGCATTTCCTGCGAAAATGCACGTGTGAATGCCTTAGCGCCGCTCCGCCCTTCTCGCGGCGACCGCGGGAAGTCGAGCTGGTCCACCCCGAAACGCTCTCGTGCCTTTCCCGTACCCGTTCGGCACCCAGTGCGTGCACTCAATTTGGTCCACATTCCAAAATGGCCGCCTTCCCATTTATCGTACAACGTTGACGCCAGAGGGTTTTCTGTGCGTCTTGGTGAATTGGACAAGTGTACCAAATTTCATGATCCTACGTGAAACTAAGGCCAATGCGGAGGGTAATTTGAAATATTCTAGGTGGCGCTCTTGAGCCCTTTCTGTTGCAATTTTGGCCACGCCCCCAAAATATGTAATTTTTCACCAGTCCTGACGAGTCTGCCAAATTTGGTGAGTTTTGGGATATGATAAAGCTCCCAAAAGGCCAAACGTATTGTGACGGCGTTACGTCTGATTCGCCACATCGCCACGCCCACATGCTCCACCCAAAACGGTCAGTGTTGGAAAGCTTGTTACACCAACATGTCTTCGGTCACTGGACACACCGTCACGCTGATTAGGTAACAGGTGTCCGATCGGGACGTTCAATGTACAACTGTACACTTCCTGTTGTGAGGGGGCGTGGCTTAATTAATGTCATGATTTGACCATTCAGTATTGCAAGGGACCGGATGTGGGTCAATCACTGAAGGTTTGATGTATTAAATAGTTTTCGTGTAGGTGCTATTAGTGTTTCGTTTGTGACGGCGTTACGTCTGATTCGCCACGTCGCCACGCCCACATGCTCCACCCAAAACGGTCAGTGTTGGAAAGCTTGTTACAGCAACATGTCTTTGGTCACTGGACAGACCGTCATGCTGATTAGTCAACAGGTGTCCGATCGGGACCTTCAATGTACAACTGTACACTTCCTGTTGTGAGGGGGCGTGGCTTAATTAATGTCATGATTTGACCATTCAGTATTGTAGGGGACCGGTTGTGGGTCAATCACTGAAGGTTTGATGTATTAGACAGTTTACGTGTAGGTGCTATTAGTGTTTCGTTTTTCATGGCGAGATGCCTAACTTTGAGGCCAGGCCACGCCCCTTCAGCATATATGAAAACGCAAGGTTTTGATAAATATTTACTCCCCCATGTCTGAATGATGAGTCTGCCAAATTTGATGAGTTTTAGGATACGATAAAGCCCCCAAAAGGCCATTTCATTTTAGCTCCATTCATTTTCAATGGGAAAAAAATGGCCGAAAAGGCTAAATATCTCAAAAAGCTAAAGTTGCACCATTACCAAAAGTCATTGCTGGATTGTCCTGAACGAGCTGAACATTTTGATATATGATATGTTGAAATGGCACGAAAACTGTAGGAGGAGTAGGACGCCAAAAAACGTACGGACGGAAGATAGTAACATATAAGAATAATAATAATAAATATAAACACAATCTCTATAGTGTGAATGCCTTGTTGGCATTCACACAACTAGAAAAACCGCATTTCCTGCGAAAATGCACGTGTGAATGCCTTAGCGCCGCTCCGCCCTTCTCGCGGCGACCGCGGGAAGTCGAGCTGGTCCACCCTGAAACGCTCTCGTGCCTTTCCCGTACCCGTTCGGCACCCAATGCGTGCACCCGATTTGGTCCACATTCCAAAATGGCCGCCTTCCCATTTATCGTACAACGTTGATGCCAGAGGGTTTTCTGTGCGTCTTGGTGAATTGGACAAGTGTACCAAATTTCATGATCCTACGTGAAACTAAGGCCAATGCGGAGGGTAGTTTGAAATTTTCTAGGTGGCGCTCTTGAGCCGTTTCTTTTGAAATTTTGGTCACGCCCCCAAAATATGTAATTGTTCACCAGTCCTGATGAGTCTGCCAATTTTGGTGAGTTTTGGGATATGAAAAAGCCCCCAAAATGCTATTTCATTTTAGCTCCATTCATTTTCAATGGGATAAAAATGGCCGAAAAGGTCGCCTTTCCTTTCATCGTACAACGTTGGTGCCAGAGGGTTTTCTGTGCGCCTTGGTGAATCGGGGAGGTGTACCAAATTTCATGATCCTACGTGAAACTAAGGCCAATGCGGAGGGTAATTTGAAATATTCTAGGTGGCGCTCTTGAGCCCTTTCTGTTGCAATTTTGGCCACGCCCCCAAAATATGTAATTTTTCACCAGTCCTGACGAGTCTGCCAAATTTGGTGAGTTTTGGGATATGATAAAGCTCCCAAAAGGCCAAACGTATTGTGACGGCGTTACGTCTGATTCGCCACATCGCCACGCCCACATGCTCCACCCAAAACAACCAGTCGTGGAAAGCTTGTTACAGCAACATGTCTTCGGTCACTGGACAGACCGTCACGCTGATTAGGTAACAGGTGTCCGATCGGGATGTTCAATGTACAACTGTACACTTCCTGTTGTGAGGGGGCGTGGCTTAATTATTGTCATGATTTGACCATTCAGTATTGCAGGGGACCGGATGTGGGTCAATCACTGAAGGTTTGATGTATTAGACTGTTTTCGTGTAGGTGCTATTAGTGTTTCGTTTGTGACGGCGTGACGGCTGATTCGCCACATCGCCACGCCCACATGCTCCACCCAAAACGGTCAGTGTTGGAAAGCTTGTTACAGCAACATGTCTTCGGTCACTGGACAGACCGTCCCGCTGATTAGGTAACAGGTGTCCGATCGGGACGTTCAATGTATAACTGTACACTTCCTGTTGTGAGGGGGCGTGGCTTAATTAATGTCATGATTTGACCATTCAGTATTGTAGGGGACCGGTTGTGGGTCAATCACTGAAGGTTTGATGTATTAGACGGTTTTCGTGTAGGTGCTATTAGTGTTGCGTTTTTCATGGCGAGATGCCTAAACTTGAGGTCAGGCCACGCCCCTTCAGCATATATGAAAATGTGAGGTGTTGATAATTTATTACTCCCCCATGTCTAAGTGATGAGTCTGCCAAATTTGGTGAGATTTAGGATATGATAAAGCCCCCAACATGCCATTTCATTTTAGCTCCATTCATTTTCAATGGGAAAAAAATGGCCGAAAACGCTAAATAATTCAAAAAGCTAAAGTTGCAGCATTACCAAAAGTCATAGCCGGATTGTCCTGAACGAGCTGGACATTTTGATATATGAATTGTTGAAATGGCACCAAAACTGTGCGAGTAGTTACATGCCAAAAAACGTACGGAATGAAGATAGTAACTATAACTAGAAAAACCGCATTTCCTGCGAAAATGCACGTGTGAATGCCTTAGCGCCGCTCCGCCCTTCTTGCGACGACCGCGGGAAGTCGAGCTAGTCCACCCCGAAACGCTCTCGTGCCTTTCCCGTGCCCGTCCGGCACCCAATGTACGCACCCGATTTGTTCCACATTCCAAAATGGCCGCCTTCCCATTTATCGTACGACGTTGATGCCAGAGGGTTTTCTGTGCGTCTTTGTGAATTGGACAAATGTACCAAATTTCATGATCCTACGTGTAACTAAGGCCAATGCGGAGGGTAGTTTGAAATTTTCTAGGTGGCGCTCTTGAGTCGTTTCTGTTGCAATTTTGGCCACGCCCACAAAATATGTAATCGTTCACCAGTCCTGATGAGTCTGCCAATTTTGGTGAGTTTTGGGATACGACAAAGCCCCCAAAATGCTATTTCATTTTAGCTCCATTCATTTTCAATGGGATAAAAATGGCCGAAAAAGTCGCCTTTCCTTTGATCGTACAACGTTGGTGCCAGAGGGTTTTCTGTGCGCCTTGGTGAATCGGGGAGGTGTACCAAATTTCATGATCCTACGTGAAACTAAGGCCAATGCGGAGGGTAGTTTGAAATATTCTAGGTGGCGCTCTTGAGCCCTTTCTGTTGCAATTTTGGCCACGCCCCCAAAATATGTAATTTTTCACCAGTCCTGACGAGTCTGCCAAATTTGGTGAGTTTTGGGATATGATAAAGCTCCCAAAAGGCCAAACGTATTGTGACGGCGTTACGTCTGATTCGCCACATCGCCACGCCCACATGCTCCACCCAAAACAACCAGTCGTGGAAAGCTTGTTACAGCAACATGTCTTCGGTCACTGGACAGACCGTCACGCTGATTAGGTAACAGGTGTCCGATCGGGATGTTCAATGTACAACTGTACACTTCCTGTTGTGAGGGGGCGTGGCTTAATTATTGTCATGATTTGACCATTCAGTATTGCAGGGGACCGGATGTGGGTCAATCACTGAAGGTTTGATGTATTAGACTGTTTTCGTGTAGGTGCTATTAGTGTTTCGTTTGTGACGGCGTGACGGCTGATTCGCCACATCGCCACGCCCACTTGCTCCACCCAAAACGGTCAGTGTTGGAAACCTTGTTACAGCACCATGTCTTTGGTCGCTGGACAGACCGTCACGCTGATTAGGTAACAGGTGTCCGATCGGGACGTTCAATGTACAACTGTACACTTCCTGTTGTGAGGGGGCGTGGCTTAATTAATGTCATGATTTAACCATTCAGTATTGTAGGGGACTGCTTGTGGGTCAATCACTGAAGGTTTGATGTATTAGACAGTTTTCGTGTAGGTGCTATTAGTGTTTCGTTTTTCATGGCGAGATACCTAACTTTGAGGCCAGGCCACGCCCCTTTAGCATATATGAAAACGTGAGGTGTTGATCATTTATTACTCCCCCATGTCTAAGTGATGAGTCTGCCAAATTTGGTGAGATTTAGGATATGATAAAGCCCCCAAAAGGCCATTTCATTTTAGCTCCATTCATTTCCAATGGGAAAAAAATGGCCGAAAAGGCTAGATATCTCAAAAAGCTAAAGTTGCAGCATTACCAAAAGTCATAGCCGGATTGTCCTGAACGAGCTGGACATTTTGATATATGAATTGTTGAAATGGCACCAAAACTGTGCGAGTAGTTACATGCCAAAAAACGTACGGAATGAAGATAGTAACATCTATAAATAAATATAAACACAATCTCTATAGTGTGAATGCCTTGTTGGCATTCACACAACTAGAAAAACCGCATTTCCTGCGAAAATGCACGTGTGAATGCCTTAGCGCCGCTCCGCCCTTCTCGCGGCGACCGCGGGAAGTCGAGCTGGTCCACCCCGAAACACTCTCGTGCCTTTCCCGTACCCGTTCGGCACCCAGTGCGTGCACTCGATTTGGTCCACATTCCAAAATGGCCGCCTTCCCATTTATCGTACAACGTTGACGCCAGAGGGTTTTCTGTGCGTCTTGGTGAATTGGACAAGTGTACCAAATTTCATGATCCTACGTGAAACTAAGGCCAATGCGGAGGGTAGTTTGAAATTTTCTAGGTGGCGCTCTTGAGCCGTTTCTTTTGAAATTTTGGCCACGCCCCCAAAATATGTAATTTTTCACCAGTCCTGACGAGTCTGCCAAATTTGGTGAGTTTTGGGATATGATAA
>JBBPBX010048273.1:10722-21066 GCA_038048925.1 Garcialebias charrua | reverse complement strand
TTTTTTTCTTCTTTCGGCTTTATTCCCTGCGTTAGGGGTCGCCACAGCGAACTGGTCGCACGAAGATTTGGCAGTTGTTTTTACGCCGGATGCCCTTCCTGACACAACCACAGACCACCGAGCAACCACAGCCCTCTGTGTGGAGCAGAGAGCTGATATCTAGGGTTCCCGGGGGAGCAGATGGTGGGGGTTAAGGGCCTTGCTCAAGGGCCCAGAGTGGGGCAGATGAGGGTGGATACAAGTGTGACCGCTTCACTTATCCCACCCACATCTTTGATGTTGTCGGTACCGGGGCTTGAACCGGCGACCTTCCGATCACAAGCTCACCTTCTTAACCTTTGCGCCATCACTCCCTTTGCTCCCTTTGGATGCTGCCTGTCATGGTGCGCTAATTTTCATAACTGGCTTTAACTATCGTACCCACCATTGCACCATGTATTCACCCGTTAACTGGACATCATTAACCTCACGCAGACTCTCTCACTGGTACATTTTCATCTTTAAATCTCTTCTTGGTCTGCTACCTTCATACATCTCCTCCTACATGTTACTGCGTGAGTGCAGCTACAATGTGCACTCTCAGGACATTATTACCTGCAGTGTTCCCTCAGTGCGGGCTGAACTTGGCAAAAGGGCCTTCTACTACTCTCCTCCTTTTTCCTTGAATATCTTGCAAAAATACCTGATGCTCTCGACCTTGACTTCTATAAATGGTTTCAAACATCTGCTAAGTCCCTGGCAAAAAACAATGCAGACATCTTCTTGTTTTTATTTTTCTACACCGCCCTACAATCTAGCTGTTTTTTGGTTACATTTTCTTTTGAATAGCATTTTATTTTCATTTGTTAAAAAAATAATTAAAAAATCTCAATTTGTACTCATCCTTCATGATTGTCTATTGTTGTTGTTGTCCACTGTTGTCATCACTCTTTGTTAAAATCAGGTCTCTCTTGTAAATGAGTCTCCGAGGCTCAATGGGATTAATCTGTATGAATAAAGGTTGAATGAAAAAAGATCAATATCTGTAAAAATTGATTGTGTTACAACAGATTTTACATTGGCGAAGTTTGATTAGCTGTTACAGCTATTGTCGAGGGGATGTGTATTATTTGCACTACCCATGCTCCATAATGTTCACGGCTCTGTGCTGTGATTGATATTAAAAACTTCTATGTAATAATCAGTCTTGGTGTGACTGGTCAGTAAGGGACAGCAATAGATAGTTTTTATTATCTTCAATGCCTGACTGATATGTTTACAGTGAGGTCACTTCGGAGAGTCCGTGATAGCTGCTTGCTCCCAGATTTTCTTGCTCCTTACTGCAGCTGTGTTTCTGATAACAGCTGGACATGACAGGGAACAGGGGCCTCATGTACAAAGACTTGCGTGGACTTCTTACTGAAAAGTGACGTACGGTCAAATCCAGAAAACGGCGTACGCACAAAAAAATCCAGATGTATCAAACTGTGCGTACGCCGGAATCCACGCACATTGCTTTTGTACATCACAATCAACGTGGAATTGAGCGCACATGAGAGAGTGGCCGACTCCGCCTTTGACACGCCTCCATATAAATATGCAAATTCATTTAAATATGCCCTGCACGAGAGGAATGTCGTCATTGCTCTATTGCAAATCATGTCGAAACGTGGAAAAAAGAGGAACTTCACGGACTGTGAACTGGAGACACTTCTGAGTGAGGTAGAGAGGCACGGAAAAAGGTTTTGTTTGGCACGCGTAGGCAAGCACTTTTAAATGAGAAGTTGACCACGCAGTAACAACATGCCTAGATAGGTCACTGGGTAGCGCGTTCGCCTTTCGTCCCGAACTTCATGAGTTCAATTCCCACATGATACGTTTTTTTTTCTATATTCATTCCAGATTTAAAGAACACAAGAAAACTATTTAGAAAAAACAACAAGAAATGAAACAATACATGAAATGAAAGGAAGCAGAGGATTTCTTGTGTTTTTAAAAAAAAAATAGTTTTCTTGTGTTCTTTAAATCTGGAATGAATAAAAAAAAGAAAACGTTGTTTTCATTTAAATATACCCTGCAACAGAGGAACGTCGTCTTGTCCCATCATGCATCACGTTCTTCAACTGCTAAAACAGCTAAAAATGAACAAAAAACAAGAATTTAAGCTGTGCAAAACTATTCAGTCTTTCTGTTTTTTATATTTTTTGCAGGTTATATTCTAATTGCGTCCATGTGGATGTAATAATTGTTAATCATGTGTGTTTGGTGTGAACAATGATGATTTTCACATCATGAACAGTTTCTCAGAATCACCTCTAGGTGTCGCCAATGGAACCAAAACCACAGAAACGTGCGTACGCCAACCCTGGAGCTGGCGTGGGGCTGCACACATTTCCACGTTCAGTTCTGTTTTGATACATACAGAGTTTTGCGTGGAAAATGGCGTACACAAGGTTTTTGTGCGTACGCACAGTTGATACATGAGGCCCCAGCTGATGGGTTTTGCAGCTGGAAGGTCTACAAAACTGCTTTTTCTGTTCAGAAAGTCAGTACAGGTCAGAGCATCAGAAAGGTGCAGCACTGATAAGTGTGAACTTGTAAATGCGTTGATCTTCTGTGATTGCTGATCATTCTCCAAAGCTTTGTAAATAAATCTGACGAAGCTTACGCCTAGTTGTTTTAGGAATCACTTTTGTCCATGACGGTTATTTTGGATCAAATTGACTCCAAAATTTAATCAGTTGTAGATACATCTAATGAACATGTTTTATGGGTTTCATTAAATTGTGTGCACTTATTCAAGAGGTATTTTAATAACAGACATGCAAACAAATACACACATACTGTACACACACTGGTCATCTACCTTTCACAGTGCAAGGTGATAAAAAAAAATAGAGCATGAAAGTTCCTCTGTAGAAAAGATTCTGGGTAACCACAGTAAACCATAAAAATAATGAATTGTAAACACAATTTCTTAGTTGTGTTAAACATAACCTTAGATGTAGCAGGTTGCACAGGTGAGTCATTACTCACCCTCAGGGAGTCCCAAAACAAAAATGGGAGTGGTTCCTATCAGAGTCAGAGAGTCAGAGTCAGAGAGTCTTTATTGTCATTTGCACCGCATGTGGTACATGTGATGAAAACGAGATTATGTACACGGGGTCCCAGTTACATCCAACAACAAATGAAAGAGAAAAACAGTAATAACATCTAGAACTAACTAAGAAAAACATCAACTAGTAATACACTAAGCCTAATATAGTGGGAATAAACAGCAGCACGAACATGAGTTTGTATGAGCAGATGGTCACAGATGAACACAGCAACAAGAAAACAGATCAGCATCATGATGTGATATTTTGCAGTGTTTATATTTTTATTTATTCATGAGTCTAACAGCCTCAGGGTAGAAGCTGTTCCTCAGTCTAGTGGTTCTACACTTGATGCTCCTCAACCTCCGTCCTGAGGGGAGTGGGGCAAAGAGTGAGTGTGCTGGATGAGTGAGGTCTTTCATGATACAGGTCGCTCTTTTTCTGCATCTGGAGGTGTAAATGTCTGTGATGTCTATCATGTATATCATCAAATGTCAAATGTCAAATGTCTATCATAAGTACTCATGCCTTATTTTTCTAAAATGATTTAAATACTGTATTTTTTTAATTACATTGTCAGCTAGACTAGTAAAACTAGAATAAATTAAAAACCTCCAATGCTTTTATTGTAATTTTATATTAAGGAGTTTTTAATTCCATTTTATGATGAGGTTAAACATTTCATCAAAACTTTGATTGATGTAATTTTAGACAGTGTATGAATGCTGGTTTTGTGAATTAAGAACATCTGTAGATTGTGATCACATGTGGACATGGGTCACTCAGTGTGGAACCAGCCATTGGAGGTGAAATGCACAAGAAGTAAACATCAGTGGCGTGGGCTCACATTTTCATTCTGTCCCCTTGCCTTTTTATGAGAAAACGTCTCAAAGTTTTAAGGCAGTTTTATCATTATCCATCCACATTTTTAGTTGAACTTTGACAGTGAATTCAGACTAATGCAAACAAAATGGTGGAGAGTAATAACATTTGGAAAATGTGTTCTGATCCTCCTCCCGAGGACAGTAATAGAAGCCATCTTGTGTGGTGTGGCTCATAAAGAGTGACATGGTGGTAAAATAAATCACTCCCCCGACCGCTGGATCTCCCAACCTCTCCACCCCCTCTCCCACTGTCTGAGCCATGTGGTCATCAGAGAGCCGCAAAAGCTCATCAGGAAGAACTTGAGAATCCTCCTAGGAGCTGTTCGGGGGTCAGGTTGGCCGCTCCACTCCATAAACAGCTCCCATCACAGTCAGGTTCATCACTAACTGTCCCCACATACACCCACGCTCTTCTCCTCGCTGTCCGTTCCTGCTCTCTTTGTCTGTAAAACCCAATAGCAGACGTTTCCAATAAATCATTTGACCGCTTCTCTTGTCTAGAAACTCCCGTCTGTCCCCGCCTTGGCCCGAGATGATGCGTTCTGCTGAAGTCACTTAAATAAAAAGATCGCAGTGGGAGACATAATGTGTTAAAGTAATAAGATGGTCTTGGGCAGGTCACGGCCCCTTTCCCTGCTCCAGTGCTCCTGTGGAGGCTCTTTGAGTTAATGGGCTGTGGTCAGTGCACTGGTGAGTCATAAAGGCTGCCCTCTGTAACTACAACCCCATTCAGAAGAGGGGGATCCTCCAAAAGCCACTAACTGGTAATTCTAGATAAAAGTGCACGTTGCACTGTTTCCAAAGAGCACCTGACAGTCAGAGCACCTGTAAATTTTTAATATTTATCATCTCGTCTTCTTACTTTTTTTGCAAACTGCCATAACTATCCTTCAGTTTCAGCTCATTGACCAATTTCTCTCTTTGTCTGGAAAAACATCAGGGACATCCTTTTCTCTTCCATCACTTTTATACTACAGTATTTGACTCAAAGCAATGTGAAGTACCTTTTCATTTCTTTATTGCAATAGAAAATTATGAAACAGTGTTCAGTAATTAATGAAATTGAATTGTAGAGTTCATAAAGCAGTAACGATCTCTCGTATTGCATTTCAGCAGCCGGTTGGTTTTGTTACAGCTTGTGTGATTTCACTGGACTGTGTAGGTTTGCAGAGTGGATGGAGTGACCGTTAATGAATGTAGCTTAGGAGATTAATGAAGAGAAGCAGGGGACGTGTCACGGAGAAGTGTTTTGGCATCGTGACGACGACACCGCGGCCCCCATCTTCGTCTCCACTTACAGTGATTACATGTGAGCCCCTGTCATGGGCTATAAGTGGTTTTATGAAATTGTATTAAATGCCATTGTTTATGCTTCACTTTTTCACTTCCTCATTGGTCCACTGCTGTCTTTTTGTTGCCTGCATTTAGTACGCTTCATTTGAGTCTCACTTCAGTTTTCATCATCAAGGCGTTAGCATGCTACGTTAAATTAACCAATTTTTCCTCATGCCACATTTGTGAAACCTCACATTTTTTAGCCCGCTGACTGCGTTTACTTGTGGATGATTAATTTGTGTGGCTGACTATCAGTAACAGCAGCAGGGAATAAATGGCATCGGTAACCCATTTGTTAAAGCAGGTGGATTTACAACAACAGAAACTTCTGCTAATAAATGTTTAGTTTATTCCGGCCCGCAGAATAATCCAGTTGTTGCTTTGCTCATGACAAGTGTTACAGTGCAAGAAAAACCAGAGTTCATACCTGTTTTATTTAATACAGAGTATTAGTTTAGGGTCCAAGTCAATCCAGCATCTTTGCTGTTTTTATAGCTCTTGAGCAAATTAAAAAGAAGTCCTTTTCAACTGACATTCCAAATGCACTAATTTGTGTCTACACTGAAAAATATTTTTTTAGAGCAGTTTACAATTACTGCACTTGAAAATCGTATGTTAAGTAATAAATATGTAAAAGACAAACATTTAAATGACTTTAAAGTTACCACACGATAATAACGTTCGATATTTTAAATTAATTGCCCAGGGGAGTGGAGGCTAGAGAAGGTGAGCCTGTGATCAGAAAGTTGCTGGTTCAACCCCTCCAGAGCAACAACATCAAAACATGGTAAATGAACTAATAAAGTGTGCTTTTATTTTATTCAAAGTGTTTTACACTACAATCTGTGTCCTCATTTATCCATTCATACAACACTCTACCAGAGCTATACAAAGATTAATCAGACCTTTATCACATTCATACATCGATGGGACACACATCGGAGGCAATGAGGGGTTCAGTGTCCTGTCCAGCATGTGAATGCTGGTGGAATCGAACCTCCAACTTTTGCATTGGAGGACGACTGCTCTAACCACTCAACCACAGCTGCCCCAATGGGTGGGGAAGGCAGAACACCCACACCTGCCTCCACCCAAATTTGCCTCACTCTGGGCCCTTGAGCAAGGCATCTACTCCCCTGGGTGCCCTAGATGTCATCTCTCTGCTCCACACAGAGCGCTGTGGTAGCTCAGTGGTCTGTGGTTGTGTCAGGAAGGACATCTGATGAAAAAACAATTGCCAAGTCTTCATGAGAGTTAGTTTGCTGTGGCAACATCTGAGGATACCGGTAAGCAGCAGAAAGAAGAGTAAATAAATAAATAAATGAATAAGTTAATTAAGTATTAATATTTTCTTGGTCATGGGCTAGTGCTCTGGTTAGTGCTGTCATCTTACAGCAAGAAGGTTGCAGGTTTTCCTTCCAGCTGGGGTCTTTCTGTGTGGAGTTTGCATGTCTTCCTTGTGTGTGCATTTTTTTATTTTTATTAATTGTGTTCCAATATTAACCCAGACAAAAACCAGTCAACAAAAGGCAACTTTTTTAAATTGTCAGGTTGAACACTAAAGAATGATGTCAGTAAAATGATAACGTGACATCTCAGGTTAACCAAATGGTATCCCTTTGAATACCTTTAGTTTAAAAATGTGCTCTATAGCTTTTCATTCATTTTTTTAAAAAGACAATTACTGTAATGTGGTTTGTATAAAATACTTTGGTCAAATTTGTTAACTGTCCAAGCTTAACACCTAAAATAAATTAATATTTGGCAGTCAATAAATACATAAATAAATAATGCTGACACAGCAAAAGCAGCACATAGCATGGTCAAAACTGTGTGATCATTATAATACGCCTGTGATTCAGTGAGATGATGATCCCCACCCTTGGTCAGAACTTTCTAGTTGCAGTCATTGTTCATCCATTTACTATTAATTTACTTTGTTTTGAAAAGTGATGATATTTCCTAAAATTTCATCTTGTGTATTACATTTCAAATCTAATAAAAGAAAGCTGGCAATATATTAAAAACCATGAAAAATACCCTAAATTTGCATAAACCATCAAAACAACTTTGCACGTATTTCAAAAATGTAATGCAACGCACTGGGTTGTACTGGAAGAAGTTTTGGAAGTATTTAAACCTACTGGGTAGATACCGGTACTGTCCAACATCTTACTGAAGACACTCCCACAGATGACATGTAAAGAGACAAGTCAAACTTCTTTTTTAACACATAAAGTCATCTGCAATGATAACAGCTCAAAGATTGTCCGTGTATAATAGTGGTACTAAACTTGGCGCTATAATAATTGTATCTTGTATCCTAATAAAAAATACCAGACAGGGAGTTTCAGGAAGCTGTCAATCTTTGAAATATGAATATACATATTGTTTCTTTCAACCTTTGTACTGTGGTGTCAGCAAATGCATACTTACATGTACGTCTTCAGCATTTTTCCACATAGCCTGGTATCTGTGTAATATATAAACACATTCAAAGAGAGGCAAAGAGTGTGACTACCTTCCCCCAGTGTGGCTGTAATAACCACCTGGTGTTGAAATGGACTCTCTGAGAGATATCCTTGAGCTTCACCTCCATCTTTCTAGCAGGTCAAGCCAAGATCTAGGAGATAGCAAGCTATAGTTAAGGTCCAGATCTGCTATCTAGACTTGAATGATGGAGGAAACTATGTGGCGACATGTTTATTGTCACCCAGATGGTTCACAATGCAGTGCCTTAGTGAGCCACATCGGTTCCTAATATAATTCATGGGGTGGCAGCATTGTGGGGTGACTGATAAGGCCTTCACTTTGCCCTGCACTGGTCACTTGTCTCAAGGAGACTCCAAAGAAACTTCACTTTGTACAAATGGTGGCCAAAATATCCAATCCCGCCAAGGGTTGCACTTTTGTGTTAAAACTTGTAGCGAGGTTACAGAGCTGGGGATGGCCATTTATAATAGGAGAAATCTCTTTTTCCTATTTGGCTCCTTTGATCAAACCTTATTTAAAGGAGAAAAACAACTTCTTGTGTGAAAAAGAGGTGAAGGAATTGTAAAGCAGATGAGAAAAACTGGAATAACAGTGCGAGCCCACCCAGTGAGAGACTCATAGCAGCTGTGGCCGTCCACACAAAATTAGGCCTCCAGAGACGTTTGCCTTTTGTATGTCAGAATATTTTGGCACCTTCAACTTAAAAAAAAAAAAATCTTCCTCAGCAAAAAGCTGAGAAAATGTTATTCTTACAAATTATAAAATGCTGGTTAGTTTGGTGACACTTTGATAGTTAAGGACACACCATCAAACGCCCCTTTTAGCAGAGGGGGTTAAATGGAACCAAATGCTTGGTTGTCCCCGAAGAGAGCAAACGGGTCACTGATGAGTGAGATCAGAGGACATCAGCTCTGTGCTGCGCTGACGGTTCAAATCTGTTTCACATCAAACCATCGTGCCTCACAATCTCAGGAGAAATTTACTATGACAAGGGAAATGTGTATAGCAGCACAAAGATATATACTGTATACAGGTCTGTTCTCTGTTTTTATAGCCTGTTATCATTGCATGGCGCTTTCATCTCTTTGAATGTTTGCAGCAATAAATGGTTAAAGGTACTATCTGCGATTTCTGCAAAGCCCTGAAACTTAGAAAAATTTTGAACAGAGACAGTTCTCCCTCCTCCCCCTTGCACTCTGGGTGACCTGAAACTCCGCCTCCTTAGCTCCTCCTCCACAGCTTGGCTGTCTCGTGAACGCGCATGCATCTAAACACAGTTGTAATGGCGTCGGCGCAGTCAAAACACCGGTAAGGATAGACTACTCTCAAATCTTTGCGTATTTGTAATAAAGTATCGTAAATTATGTATAACCCTTTCAATAAGTTATGTGTAGCTCTTACTTTGTGTTACATTTTATCTGTGTTATGCAGTTTTGAAACATTGTCGATGATGGGCTTCCGATGAGGATTTTACACCCAGAGGTGTACTTCTACGTCCGAAGAAGAGGAACCCAGGAACACAGGATGTTCTCATAGTCACCATGTTTTCATGCAAACATTAAAATGATGATTGGATGAACAGTACTGTTGCTTTGTCTTATTCTTCATGAACATGCAGTGAAATAATTTTCTATTTGAAAGAACACAGCGACAAAATCTTTTTTATTTATTTATTTTGACAATAAATACACAAAAAACCTAAATAAATATGTGACAAGGATCATCAAACCGTTACATAACGCAGACTTAAATAACCATAAATAAAGCACTGAGCATCCACCCTGATGTTAAATACTCTGTTGTGTACTTAGTTTGATTTAAATAACTTTTTAATAAAACTGGACAGAAATTAAACAGAACTTAATTAACTCCAAATTCTTCCAAACCTGCAGCCTTCAGGGCAACAGAACAGCAAGCAGGGCCCAGGTGACTGATCTGGTCTTCACTTAAGTGGGTCAGGTCAGTAAATATGTGCAGCTTCTCCAGATTGTCAGCTTGTCCAAACATCTAAAGTCCATAGAGAACCACCTGATCTCCACTCTTTCATTTGTGTATATATATATAATATATATATAGTTATAAATATAGGTATCTATATAAATAAATAACTATATTTATAACTACTGTATATATACTATATATATACTGTATATCTATATATATATATCTATATATATATATCTATATATTATATATATATATATATCTATATATATATATATATATATATATATATATATATATATATATATATATATATATATATATATATATATATATATATATATATATATATATATATATATATATATATATATATGATGTAGAATGATGAACAGAAATTCTACCATTGCTGTTCATCATTCTTTAGTTAGTAGCAGGTCACTTTTGTAAATGAGCCCTCGAGGCTCAATGAGATTTACCTGACTAAATAAAGGTTGAATGAATGAATGAATATATATATATACAGTATATATAAATAAAAAAATTAAGGTTCATTGATAAACTTCATCAACTCGTTTAAAAGTTCTTTTCTTTTAATTGAGGATTTTTGGGAT
>JBBPBX010048272.1:14228-25816 GCA_038048925.1 Garcialebias charrua | reverse complement strand
CCACTAGACTGAGGAACAGCTTCTACCCTGAGGCTGTTAGACTCATGAATAAATAAACAATAAGAATAAACACTGCAAAATATCACATCATGCTGATGCTGATCTGTTTTCTTGTTGCTGTGTTCATCTGTGACCATCTGCTCATACAGACTCGTGTTCGTGCTGCTGTTTATAATGATGTTTTTCTACTACATTAGGGCTTAGTGTATTACTAGTTGATGTTTTTCTTAGTTAATCCTAGATGTTATTACTGTTTTTCTCTTGCATTTGTTGTTGGATGTAACTGGGACCCTGTGTACATAATCTCGTTTTCATCACATGTACCACATGCGGTGCAAATGACAATAAAGACTCTCTGACTCTGACTCTGACAACTTTATTGTCAAAACTGCAATATGTACAGGACATACACAGGATTGAAATTGCATTTCTCTCTGTCCCTCGGTGCAACAGTAAACATTTAAACACTAAAACATTTAATAAACATAAGCATAAAATGAAATAATAAAAGTGTAATACTGTCCTGAGTTTTTGCATAGTAGTTTTTGCATAGTAGTAGTATGAAAGTATGAAAAGTTACACCAACACTAAAACACTAAACATTTAATAAACATAAGCATAAAATGAAATAACAAAAGTGTAATACTGTCCTGAGTTTTTTGCATAGTAGTATAAAAGTGTAAAAAGTATATCTATAAAATAAAATGAAAGTTCTGGCATTGACATTTGTAATAGAGTGACAAAGCAGCATATGAAGTTTATGTACACAGTATATGTATGAGGTAGTTGATATAGAGGTAAAGTGACATATGCAATAAGGCTAGTAAAAAAAATATATGTAACAGCAGTAGTGTAGATGTAAAAATTAGTGTAAATGTAAACAGTAGTAATAAATGTAAACAGTAGTAATAAATGTAAACAGTAGTATTGAATGAAAACAGTAGTAATAAATGTAAACAGTGAATGTAAACAGTAGTATGACTATAGGCAGTATTGTAATGCAAACATTAGTGCGAATATAAGAGGTAGTGCAAACTGAATGAGCACATGACCGTGAGTTGAGTGAATAACCCGTTTTGATGACACAGAGTCCAGTGTTAAAATCTTTGTGTTGTGTGGTGGTGTGTGAAAGTTTTTTGTGATTAAGGCAGTACAAGTGGGAGGGAGGGCAGAGCAGGCAGAGAGTTTAGCATCCTGACTGCCTGATGAACAGAGCTGTCATTTAGTCTGCTGGTTCGAGCCTGGAGACTCCTCAGTCTCCTCCCTGAAGGCAACAGGCTGAAGCAGCTGTGTAGTGGGTGTGTGGGATCACCTGCCATGCAGAGGGCTTTCCGAGTGAGGCGGTTGCTGTGTAAGTCCTGTAGTGAGGGGAAGGAGGTGCCGACAATCTTCTCAGCTGCTCTCACGATGCGCTGGAGGCTCTTGCGGCAGGATGCAGTACATGCACCAAACCACACAGTGATGCAGCTGGTCAGGACACTTTCTATGGCACCTCTGTAGAAGGTGCACATGATGGGGGTTGAAGCTCCAGCCCTTTTCAGCTTGCGGAGAAAGTAGAGGCGCTGGTGAGCCTTCTTGACCAGTGATGCAGTGTTCCTGCTCCAGGACAGGTCCTCTGAGACGTGCACTCCCAGGAACTTGGTGCTGTCCACTCTCTCCACTGTGGTGCTGTTGATGGTCAGAGCAGCATGTTGGGCATCCCTCTTCCTGAGTCCACAACAATCTCCTTTGTCTTCTCCACATTGAGAGTGAGATTGTTGTGTCCGCACCACAAGGCCAGGCGGCTCACCTCGTTCCTGTAGTCCGTCTCATCGTTGTTGCTGATGAGACCCACCACTGTTGTGTCGTCCGCAAACTTGATGAAGTGGTTGGAGCTGTATGATGGTGTGCAGTCGTGTGTTAGCAGGGTGAATAGAAGGGGGCTCAGCACACATCCTTGTGGGGCTCCTGTATTCAATGTGATGGTGCTGGATGTGTTATTCCCGACCCGTACTGCCTGTGGTCTCCCGGTCAGGAAGTCTAGCAGCCAGTTACACATTGAGGTGTTCAGCCCCAGACTGTCCAGTTTAAGGATGAGCTGTTGGGGGATGATGGTGTTGAATGCCGAGCTGAAGTCGATGAACAGCATTCTAACATAAGAGTCTTTCGTGTCCAGATGTGTGAGAGCTGTGTGGAGGGCAGAGGAGATGGCATCGTCGGTTGAGCGATTAGGCCGATATGCAAATTGGAAGGGATCCAGGGAGGCAGGGAGGACAGATGTGATGCTTTTCATGACTAGCCGTTCGAAGCACTTCATCAGGATGGGGGTGAGTGCTACTGGACGATAGTCATTGAGGCAGGAGGGCGTTGCCTTCTTTGGGACAGGGATGATGGTGGTGGCTTTGAAACAGGTGGGGACGATGGCCTGACTCAGCGAGATGTTAAAGATGTCCGTGAAGACCGCTGCGAGTTCTCCTGCACAGTCCTTCAGCACACGACCAGGTATGTTGTCAGGACCAGAAGCTTTCCGGGCGTTGATCTTGATGAATGATCGCCTCACGCTGTCTGAGGACAGCGCCAGCACCTGGTCATCGGGAGAGGGGGTGAGTTTTTGTGCAGGTGTGCTGTTACATGCCTCAAACCGAGCAAAGAAGTCATTCAGTTCATTCAGCGTAGAGGTTGTGCTGTCACAGGTCTGTGGGGATGGTTTGTAGTTTGTGATGGTCTGTATTCCCTGCCACAGACTCCGTGTATCCTTGCTGTCCTTGAAGCAGTGAGCTATTTCCCTGGAATACTGCTTCGGCCTTTCTGATGCCCCGGGCCAGGTTGTTTCTGGCTGTCCTCAGGCCCACCTGATCTCCTGCTGTGAAGGCAGCATTCCTGGCTCTCAGGAGTCTGTAAACCTCTGCTGTCAGCCATGGCTTCTGATTTGCCCGAACAGTGATGGTTTTGAGGTTGGTTACATCATCAATGCACTTGGTGATGTATGAACATACAGTGTCTGAGTACTCCTGGAGACATGTGTTGTTGTTTGTGGTAGCAGCTTCTTTGAACATACTCCAATCTGTGGTGTCAAAACAGTCCTGGAGTGCCTCTGAAGACCCCTCTGGCCACACTCGTATCTGCTTGCGAACTGGTTTTGTGACTTTCACCAGTGGTCTGTAAGCTGGCTTTAGCATAACACAGATATGGTCAGAAGCACCGATGTTGGGGAGGGGGAGGGCCTTGTAAGCTGCTTTCATGGTGGTGTAAACTTGGTCCAGTGTATTTCTGCCTCTTGTTGGGAAGTTTATGTTTCTGTATGTTTTTGGAAATACACTCTTTAAATCTGCTTGGTTGAAATCACCAGCCATGATGATAAAAGCATCAGGGTGTGCTGTTTGCTACTCACTGATGTGCAGATATATAGTTCATTCAGTGCCTCACCTCTAACTTTGCTGTTGGAGCTTGAAGGAATATATACAGCAACGATCATAACAACTGTAAATTCCCTCGGTAAATAGAACGGTCTGCATTTAATAGTCATAAACTCCACTAAAGGTGAGCAATGTTTGTAGACCACAGCAGCATCCAGACACCATGCGTTGTTGATGTAAACACAAAGCCCCCCTCCGTGTGTCTTACCTCCCTCGATGAGAGTTCGGTCTGCTCTGTAGCATGTTAGCCTCTCGAGCTGAATAGCATGGTCCGGAACGTTGTTGTTAAGCCACGTTTCCGTGAATACAAACACACAACAGTCTCTCACAGTTTTTTGTGTCATTCGTAGCAGGCGTATATAATCCAATTTGTTGTCCAAGGAGCGTATGTTAGCCAAAACCATGGATGGAATAGCCGGCTTGTGTGGGCTAGCTGCTAGCCTAGCTCCGATACCTCCGCGCTTACCCCGCTTCTGCTTCCTGTCACACCGCTTGTGGTGCTTCCACTGCGGGCGCGATGAAGGGAGGCTCGGTGCTGGCTTCCAGAGCAGGCCGCAGGCACGTAGCTTCTCCTCGAGCTCGCTGTACCGGTCTGTCGTGGTGAAGAGAGAGCTGAGTCAAAAGGCAAAGCTCTCAATTTACCGACCGATCTACGTTCCCATCCTCATCTATGGTCATGAGCTTTGGGTTGTGACCAAAAGAACGAGATCACTGATACAAGCGGCTGAAATGAGTTTTCTCCGCAGGGTGTCTGGACTCTCCCTTAGAGATAGGGTGAGAAGCTCAGTCATCCGGGAGGGACTCGGAGTAGAGCCGCTGCTTCTCCACATCGAGAGGAGCCAGTTGAGGTGGCTCGGGCATCTGGTTAGGATGCCTCCTGGACGCCTCCCTGGTGAGGTGTTCCGGGCATGTCCCACCGGGAGGAGACCCAGAGGAAGACCCAGGACACGCTGGAGGGACTATGTTTCTCGGCTGGCCTGGGAACGCCTTGGGATTCCCCCAGAGGAGCTGCTCCAAGTGGCTGGGGAGAGGGAAGTCTGGGCCTCCCTACTTAGGCTGCTACCCCCGCGACCCGACCCCGAATAAGCGGAAGAAAATGGATGGATGGATGGATGTTTATGTGTCCCTGTCATGGACTGGAGACTTGTCCAGAGTGTCCCCTGCCTCTTGCACGACTGCTGGATATGGGCACCAGTGACCCCCGTGAGAGCCAGAAAGAAAGGAGCAGCTAATAGATGGATGGATGTAGAATACATTATAAACACATGTTTACAAGCTTATAAGCTTTATCCAATAATTCTCAGTCGGGTCATCTGGAGAGTTTCTTTTTCATAGAAACGTTTCGCCCTCCATCCAGAGGGCATCATCAGTCAGTGGAGTTCCAGCAAACTGTTTCCTCACCAAGCAGTAAACACCTTAAGTGGACCAACCAGTTTGCTGGAGCCAAGATGGTTTCTGGGGGCCGTCCTGTCCCTCATCGACTCCTCCCAGGCAGGCAGCCACAGCTAAAGTGGTTCAAGGCAAGAAAGTTCATGCTCAATAATCCAGGTACCAACTCCAATAGGGTGAAACGTTTCTATAAAAAATAAACTGCCCAGATGACCCGACTGAGAATTAATTGGATTTGGTACCTGGATTATTGAGCATGAACTTTCTTGCTTATGAGCTTTAGTTTCTCTCAAGTCAGCCGTTAGGGTGTGCCATGATGTCTCTTGTGGCAGTTTTATCTCTGAGCCTGTCACATCATTGCAGAGGAGATAGAAAGCTTAAAGTTCCTTCACATCTCAGCTGGACCACTTACACATCACCAGGCAAGGAGGTGAAACAGAGTCTTTATTCAAGGATTCAATGATCTTTATTGGATGTATGAGGTGGAACAAAATTGTGTTCACGGGGTCCCAGTTACATCCAACAATAGCAAAAATACGAGTATTAAAAGAAAGTAAATAAGGATCTAAGATGTAAACTAAAATATACTGTATGCTAAACGAACACCCAACGGTATAATATCTAAGATATATGCCAGTCACTAATAGTGCAAAACAATTCACCGAACAACAGCAGCACAATTCACATAGGTTCTGTTCAGCTATGATTTACATGCTTAATGCGAGGGGAGGCAGGCTTGGAGCCAAAACTAACATTAATGTGAGCACTAACATAAACTATACTCACATAAACTGGGATTTATTCAAAGAATGCAACAAAAATACAGAAACAAGGTGCCAAAAGTGAAAAATAAATGCATCTACAGCAGCATGGCAGAGTGGTTCTGATGACAGTGAGGTTGTCTTACCAACATGGTCCAAGACATCAAAGTTCATGCTCAATCATCCAGGTACAAAATCCAATAGTGGTCAATCATCTGGACTGTTTATTTTTTTGTGGAAAGAAGTTTTGCCCTCTAGTCCTCCGAATTGGATTTTGTACCTGGATAATTGAGCATGAACTTTGATGTCTTGAACCACATTGGCTGTGGCTGCCTGCCTGGGAGGAGTCGACGGGCAGCCCCCCAGAAACCATCTTATCACCAGCAAACTGGTTGGTCCACTAAAGGAGTGTACTGCTTAGTGGGGAAACAGTTTACTTGGGGCTCCTCAGACTGAAGCCCTCTGGATAGAGGGCGAAACATCTTTCCACAAAAAAAGGAACTGTCTAGATGACCCGACTGACCATTATTGGGTATCTTACCAACATGGTCCAGTTAGCAGCAGCATGATACTGTTAGCAGTGAGGTTTGGTTAGCAAATAGTATTTATTGCTTGCATCGCAGAGTGGGATGGGTGGGGTGTTGGGTGGGGATAAATACACTCCATGTTGTAAGCATGACTTTTGAAAATAGGTGAGGTACTGACTTCCATTTTGATGTGTGGCTGTATCTAGGAGTAAAAAAGCTTCCTATCAAAAATCGGGTCACCACTGTCAAATTCCAAGTTGGCCACCACCACTACATGTTTATATGTTAACTGGTCACCCCAATCATTTGAGGAAACATTTTTTTCTAGTTTTAAATTGCTTAAAAATCTAGTTTTCCTCAAATGATTGGGTCAAGAACAAGTAATGTGCCAACTTCCATTCTGCTTTGCAGCTGCATCTATAAAAAATGCTCACTTGAAAATGATGTTGCCACTTCAAAATCTAAGACGATATGTGTGTGTGTGTGTGTGTGTGTGTGTGTGTATGTGTGTGTGTGTGTGTGTGTGTGTGTGTGTGTGAACTGGCCAATCCAACCATTTCAATATGCTTTCTAGTTTTTATATTGCTTAAAAGTGTAGATTTCTCAAATGATTGGGGAGGCCAAAGATTAGTCTATGGTGGCCAAGGCCACCAACGGCCACCCCCTGGCTTCGTCATTGCATCTGGTGGTGGATATTTCTCCTTCCACTCAGCAGCATCTGTCACTCTGTGCTGAGATAAAATAAAAAAGTAAAATTCACCTTTATTCTACACAGTGTAACTATCCGCTACCCACTTGAATATCTTTCACCAAAAATATTGTTTTACTTTCATTTCCTGTTCAGTTCCATCCATCCATTATTGTTTACCCGCTTCTTCCATTGGGTCACGGGGGTCACCAGTGCCCATGCCCAGCAGTCACTGTGCGAGGGGCGGGGGACACCCTGGACAGGTGTCCAGTCCATCACAGGGACACATAGAGACAAACGAGACAAACAACCATTCACTCTTTCACTCACACCTAGGGACAATTTAGAGTTACCAATCAGCCTAACATGCATGTTTTTGTTCTGTGAGAGGAAACAGGAGTACCCGGAGAAAACCCACGCATGCGCGGAGAGAACATGCAAACTCCACCCAGAAAGGCCCCCGGACCGGGATTTGAACCAAGGACCTGCTCGCTGAGAGGCAGCAGCTCTAGTTGCGCCACTGTGCTGCCCTCCTGTTCAGTTCCAGTCCAGAAAAACACTCATGTTGAAAACTACAAACATTTATTGTTCAAATCCCTTAAAGCGATGGGAGACATTAGTGCACATCTGGTTTCATCAGGACAGGGCTCTCCCTCCTCGTCTCACCAACGTTTAGAGATCTTCCTGTCTCTGCAGCACAAACCAGCTGCAGCTAATGGTGAGTGTCAACCTGCACTGAGTCACATTTACACATCAAAGTAAAGAGTGAGCATCCTTCAAGGAATGCATATCACCCACTGCCTTTCAGGCCAGAGTTTTAAATTAAAATTGTCTTAATTTGAAAAATGACAACATTGTACTCGCTTCAGTCAAACCTTTCAAATCTGCACAGTCTCTAAGCGATGTCACGCTCAGAGTTCATCATTCTCAGCTACTACCACGTCAAACTTCAGCTGAATATTTGTAAAGTTGACCAACTCACTGCAATCTTTTTGTCTGTTAATGTTCGTTAGCTGTGGCAACCGTTTTGACCCGAACTAACCCCAAAAGTTAATCAGCTGTGGCTGAAAGGCCAATGATTATTTCCTGAACGTTTCATTAAAACCCACTGAGTGGTTCATGAGTAATTTTTCTAGCAGACACGTCAGCACGCAGAGAACACATGCATGCATGCATTTTGCCTTTATAAAATAAAAAATAAAATAAAACAATTCTAGGTATAATTTATTCTACTTTGTGTGAGCTGGTGAAAAATACAAACTATGCAAAACGAAGACAAACACGTAAAGAACACAGACGGTTAACGTTTAACGTCTCTCCTTCGTCCTGATGGTGAAACAGACCCTTCCATGACGGCATCTTGTCCCAAATATTGTTTTCTTACCTCTGAGCAGACCCTTTCTGACTTCAGTGCTTAATCCTAGAACATTAACTTTTATATCTGAGTGTATGAGGAGAGATGTGCTGCGTGATCCTTTGCAGACTAATGTCTTCCTCCATCTCTGCCTCGCTTCAACCAACATCTGGAAACAGAAAAGTGCCAAACACAACGGAAAACAGGAAGGCTCTGCGGTTATGTGGCTGTCTGCAAATTATTCTAAAATAAAATAAAAAGACAATTGAAAAGTAAATATTTTATTTATGATTAATTTGTGTAAGTGCATTAACGTCCCCTGATAAACAGGCTCTCCGTTTTAGGCTTGTAAATGATGAACACTTACCCTGTTTTGTTTGTGAATGACTTCAAATTAAAAGCTGCACTTAAGCCCATTTTCATTATGAAACTCTAACTCAAATTGCGATTTGGCGATTAACAAAAACTGTGTTGGTGTCTGGAAAGTTTAGACTTTTCCCTAAACATGTAATAAACAAATGTTTCTTAATTGATTTCTTAACGTAAATGGCATCTATCAATCAGGTTTGAGTGGGCTTTTCCGTAAAGTCACATTTGTGTCTCAGCTGATGAGATTTGCCCAACGACGTATTAAATCAATACAGTAAAAAACAATTTGTGCCAGATGTGTGTGAGGATAGCTGCAGAGCATCACAGATGATAACATCTGCAGCAAGAAAGGCATGTGTTGTGGTTCAGGTGAGAGGTGCACCAGTTTAAAATAATATTTAAAATTAAATGCAAATACATGCTTTCTTTAATCACATGCCCAAATTCATGAAAAGGCAACAGGAAGTTGTGTTGTGTTTTTTAACTTTATCAAATGACCTTGAAGATAAGCACATTTAGGTAATTTTGATGTTAAAAGCTGAATTAATGACTGTCATCGTGTAGATATTACATTTACAACAGAAATTATAACAAATACAAATAACCATTTTATTTTAATATTTTGTGTTTTCCTCAGTTTTGGTGATGACGCTGCCTACGCTGAATGCTCATCCCTGACTGGTGGCGATTACTGAAGATATTCCAGAGTCACTGGGGCGGAGGGACGAGATGCTGTTCCTTTAAAACACATCAGTGATGTGAACTGTGATGCTTGGTAATCCATGCATAGAACTACATTCATAAATGTCATTTTGCCATCTGAGTTTAGAATGTGCTGTCTACAAGTTTAGGAAACATTAACATACACAATTAACAAAGGAACACAAAATCAAGGCTGTTTTATAATCAAAATTGTGAAAAGAAACAGCCACAAATGTTCTGAATTTAAAATTAAAAATGAAACCAGACTGCCACAAAACTCAAATATTAATTTTGCTCACAGACTGCATATACAGAGCTCGGGCATGAACACAGAAGTTGAAGTGGGAACAGGACCAAACTTCCCTGTAGGCTGGTTCCAGCACAAATTTTAAGCTCCGCCCCTCCATGTAAATACAGATTTAAAGTGAGACTAAACCCAGGTTGAGACGGTAACTCCTCCTTCCAAAATCTCCCTGAAAATGGGCGTGTCGAGAGACAAGGAAGGGTGGAGGTAGAGTTGTGCTTTTGTTCACGCCTCCACCTGCAACAACCTAAAACAAATTAAACCTCTAGCCAACAACATACACCAAGCAACAACAAAGAATAAACATGTAGATGTATTTATCTATTCCACCCATTCCATCCAAAACCAAAGGCCTAAAAAAATGAAAATGAAAAGAAAAATAAAACCGCTTGTCAGGAGTGAAATGCAGCACTTCCATATAAGGTATGCACTTCTCATCTCTGCAGGGGATTGGCTCTGCTTGAACCACCTGTGTGACATCACACATGAGCAGACATGTCACACATGAGCGTTTGCACAAATAAGAAAATTAAGGTGTAATCCACCAGTTCAACCCATAGAACTACCGTAAACACATTTTTAGACCAAATATTGCCAAATATTGCCAATTTACACAGATATGCACAATTATGTGAGAATAAACACAGCCATAGCATTTTAAACACATTCTAGGGAGTTTGCTAAAAAAAAGTTAATTTTGGGTTTAGTCGCACTTTAAAGAGCGCCTCACCCTACTGTGAAACGGTAGCACTGCCCCAGACCAGATTCAAAATCTCCATCAAAATGGGTGTGTCGAGAGACATAGAGGGGAGGAGGTTGGGGGTTATGCTGCGTTCACGCCCCCTCTAGTGGTAAACTCCCACCCGCCCTTTAGATTTCAAAATGGCGGATAGTCGCGTCTCCAGTAGGTAAATACTAGGCATGTAACGGTACAAGTGGGTGTACCGAACTGTTTCGGTACAGCACGTTCGGTTCGGTCCACCTGTGTACCGTTTTGGTTATTTTTTCACTCACTGAACGTTATTAACGAGGGAATATATGCACTGCGGAACAAAATTTCCTGGGCGCATTTCAGCACGGAGCTATTATCGCGCAGCACGCAAAGCACCCGCGGCATTTAGCCGTTAGCATGTCGTGTGCTGTCTTCTGTTTGGGAACGTAATGGCTTTTTTTGACGAGTGCACATTCAAAGCTGTGTGGACGTTGTTTTACAAGACTGGATCTGCAGCAGACAACAGGTCTAACGTGAACGCGCTGGAAACTACTTCATCCGAACGTGAACGAAGAAAAGCACTCAGCTTGTTACAAACAAACAGCGCTAACAGCAGCAGCTGCATAAAAACTACTTCATCAGGTAATTCAGGTCGGTCCAGAGCAATAACGCAAACTGTATGAGTTTTTAAATCTCTGAATCTAAGTCTGAATGTTGTTTTATGCGCAGGCTTTAAAGTTACTGATCCTCGCTATGAGACATTCATCAAGTCAACACTTCAAAAAGTTCAGCTCTTTATGAAAAAACTAACTGATGTTGTCAACAAGTCCTGGAGCTGATGCCCTGATGATGAGTGAGAGATTCAACCGTTCAAGAGGTATTGTTCTTTTATTATAATTATTATTTGTAATTTATTTATTATTATTTAAAATCATAATCTTATTAACTTGTTTTTTTACCTCTGTGTTTTATTTCCAGTCTGGGACAGAGGTAGCTGCTCTCATTCCACTTCAGGGACAGACATCCACCAGAACACCTGCATCTAAGAAGTGTGTGATGACTGAACTGAACTCTGAACTTTTCCAAGACCTGTCCCACCAAGAAGAGGTTGTGAGTACAGTAATGAGGACAAATACAGCCACACTGCTGCTACTGAACAAAAACTTGATTAGTTAGATCATAAACAGTCTGTTGCTGCTTATTGTTCTGGTTCTGACTGTTATTTTATTTATTAAGATTTTTATTATTGTTAATCTAGTTTATTTATTGTAGAGTGCTGTTTATTTAAAATATCATCCAAATGGGTCACTTTTATTTATTACTACAATACAATACAGTACAAATGTATTTTTGGCATATTTTCAAAATAAACATTTTGTTTATTTTG
>JBBPBX010048272.1:0-13511 GCA_038048925.1 Garcialebias charrua | reverse complement strand
AGGGGCAAGCCAGGCTCCGCCTTATGCCCAGTGCCCACGTGTACGTCACATGAAGATTTGCATAAATTCACGGGGCGTGTCCCAGAGAATTTATGGTAAAAAATTACCATAAATTGGAATGAAATTTTAATATATTTATAATTTATTATGCAAAAACGACCAGAGCTCAATGATATAAGATATATATGTTCTGACAAATATTCAAATTTACAAAATCATGTCACAATACCTTTAACAATACTGTTTATCCTTTAAAATGTTTTTCAGAGAACAGTGATGACTCAAGCACCCAGCAGCCACGCAAAGAGTAATTGCAGCCTGGATGGACTCTGGGCTGCCTTTGGTTTATTAGTAGTTTATAGTTTATTTTGCACAGGTTGTGCACAGTAAAACCTGTGGGTTTTCAGTTGTTACTTTTTTAAACATGTCTGCATTTATATAATTTTTAAGTGATTATATGTCTTCGTGTGTTCAAACACAGTCAATGGCCATGCTGTTTTGAAGTACATTTTGTTTGGAAGACAATTATTTTGCACATTCATAACTTGTTTTTCAAGCAATTGTGTTTTTATATAAATGCAGTCACTGGCCAGACTACAGGTAAACTTATTTTTGTTATAATGCATGACTGTGTACCACTCATTACATTTATATTTCTAATTTTCCTTCTTTTTCAACACATTGTAATTTTGTGAACTTTAACGTTCACAAAATTACTCGCCTCAAAATTAACTTTTTTTAGCTGATAAACTCCCTAGAATGTGTTTAAAATGTTTTATAGCACTATATGTTCTCTACATTTCCTGGACCAGACCCTTGTACTGGAGGATTAACCTGATAGTCCTGGACCGTATCTTTAACCAAGAAGATCCTAGACCAGATTTCTGATGATGCAGAGAGTCTCGGCCAGAGCTGCTTCATCTCCTGAGACCTGCATCCACGACATGGTTGGGGTGCTACAGCTGAGACCCTGGTGTTTGTTTCTGGCTGGCAGTCCATCATACAGAAGAGGTGGTGTCATCCACCTGCCTAAAAACCCAGAGGACCTGGAAGTGGTGTCCCGTGGGTTTGCGGGGCTGACACGACACAGAACCTTTTGTTGTTTTGAATTAACTTACTGTTAAAATGAATCATAAACAAGTAGTTTTTGTAATAAATTTTTTTTTCTCGCCTCATCCATGAGGATAAACCAGGGCCACATCGCAGCAGTGGACTTCCCACTCACTCCATCCCCTGACCTTGGATATTTACAGTCCTGAACAGAGGAAAGATCACATAATAGAACATAGATGACACATCAAAAGTTTAATCTGAGTAAATGTAACATTTTAATGGAGAAAAATGTTGATTCAAAATTTCAAGTGTCAACTCCCCAAAATGTTGGGACAGGTAGCAATGAACAAATAAACAAGAATTAATGTTGCATAGACTTTTTTAAAGTTTTTTTTATATAATATCTGCCATAATAAAAAGTCTAATAGGTTAATTGGAGTACATGTAATAAATAAAACACGAATACCAGAGTTCACACACTCTGTTCATAAGAAACACTAGATTTTTAACATTTAAACGCAATTACAACACAAACTAACGTTGATCAGCAACAGATAAAAAAACGCCATAACCATATGTAGGGCCACAACGAAGCAACGCTGCAGGCCGCAAACACACAGCACATGAAGAAACGTGTCATATACTCAAAATATAAATTTTAGAATGAAAAGGTGTAAAATGGTACCTCCAAACGGATTGTACCCTGATGGTGTAAGGGTGTGTGAACATCAGTTTGAAGAGCTTTCCTGGAACATTGTTGCACTTCTATGCTAATGCTAGTGCTATGTTGCTAAAGCTAATCCAACTCCGCCCTGAGCTCTGCAGGGAGTGACCTTCTCGGGGGAGTGGCTCCACTTTTATACTCAGGCAGCAGAGCATGTGACGTCACAGTGCGAAAACACGTCACAGTGCGAATCCTAGACCAATAAGAAAATTGATGTGCAATTCCTCTGTTCAACCCATAGGGTTACTGAAAACACGTTTTTGGACCAAATATTGCAGATTTAAACAGATACGCACAAAAACATGAAAATTAACACAGACATAGTGCTATACTGTATAACATTTTAAACACACTCTAGGGAGTTTATCAGATAAAAAAAGTTAATTTTGAGTTTAGCCCCTCTTTAAAAAACAAAAATAAAAACATTTGTTCAGATATTAATTACGGTGATTCACATAGTCCTTACCCAGCTGCTACATGTTCAAATATTGTACTCTTCAAACACGTTTACCAGTATTCAGTTGCTCCAGGCTTAAAAGAAAGAACATGGAACACCTGGGGCTGTGTGCAGGGGGAGTAGGCGGGGCTTAAAACTTCATATGTGAGCAGACTAGGGTTCATGCGTTCACTTCAGTTGGTACCATACCGCTGTTCATGTCCACTCATAGTTAAAGGTGCACTCTGCAGTTTCTATAGAACGCAGCACTTAGAAAAATTTTCAACAGGGAAAGCATTCTGGTCCCTCAGAGCCATATATGGCTCTGCTCCCCCTTGCTCTCGCTCAGCCTCCGAATGCTCCGTTTCCACTGCATGTCCTGTGGCAGCCGCTGCGAAGTTCTGTGTTTATATGTTAATAAAACGTTCTAAAAAATAAAATAAAAACATGGAGCGCTGGTCCAGCACACCAGAACACCAGCAAATCTGCTGAGCCTCGCGCAGCCACGTTGAACCCGAGTTTAATTCGCTCGTGACAAATTCGTTCATTTCCTCATTTCAGTCATGGAGTCAGCGGAGGATGAAGCGATCACTTGACTTTTGGCAAAAAAACAAAAGAAAAGTCCAGATCAGGGATGAAGAAGGGGAATTTAATACATTTGTGTCACATACAAAACAGTTTTGCATCGCTTTGCAATTATTTCAACGAGAACCTGCGCGGCCGCGGGGGCTGGGACAGGCGGGGGCGTGGGTTAGGAGCGTGAGAAGTGAGAAGCTCTGTTTTTATTGGCTGGTTAAAAACTCTGTTTTTATTGGCTGGTTAACGGCGGGTCACTGTGGGAATTTAAAATTGCTTTTAGTAACACCTGGAGAAGCAAGGGGAATATAGTTTTTTCAGAGATTACTTTGTCTAACATCAGTCTGTCAGGAGATAGTGACAGAGTGAAGAAATATGTTAAAAATATATTTTTAGAAAACTTACAGACTGCACTACAGAAACTGCAGACTGCACCTTTAAATAAATATAATGTTAATGTAAACTTGCACCTAACAATGTAAAAATACCTTCCCTTTATTACTTTACATCACTGTCCATTTTAAATTAGATTATTTACATGGAATCCTGTGTTTATTTGCAAGAATACAGAGCAGCAGCAGCTAGCTGAGGCACTTCCTGTTCAACCTGGGGCACTCAGACTAAACACTAGCCTTTAGCTCATCAGTTCAATCTGAACTAAACTATATTTCTCCGTACTGATGTTGTTAGAGGAGCTAATTAAAACATAAACTATGTTTTTTCATAATGGTACCAGAACACCCTACATCATGATAGGACCTCCACCGTGTTTCAGAGCAGATGTTTTTATTTTTCTATACCATTTTCTAATGTTTCAATATTTTGATGCACCTCCCTTTGATTTCCTGTTTGATCAAACTCCCAGAAGAATGAAGCTCCCGGTAGTTTAAAGAAGTTATTGCGGATATTAATCTCGCCTCTTTTTGTGCATTTCTTTTAAACACTTGTGTTCTTTTAGATCTTTACCCAGCGTGCAGCATATGATATCAGCTGAAACCACCACACTGCTGGAGGTCATACTGAAGCTCCTCAGATGTTTGTGGTTGTTTGTTTGTGTCTTCCCTATTGGCAGCTTTTTTTATTTATTTGTGCTGCTACTTTTGAGCATCTCAACTTTTATGAATGAAAAAAGTACGGAGCCTTGAAACCGAGATCACAATTATTATTTTTAGTAAAATCATAAAACTTCTGATTTCCAGTCAGAACATCTGTCCATCTCCATCTTCTACAGATTATCCATAGCCGGGTTACGGAGGCAACAGGTCCAGGAGAGAAACCCAGACATCCCTCTCCCCAGTAACACACTCTACCTCCTCCAGGGGGACCCCAGGTTGTTCCCAGGCAATGGACACAGTCCCCCCCCCCCGTGAGTTCTAGGTCTGCCCTGAGGCCTCCTACCAGAGGAACATGCACAGTAAAACCTACAAAGGGAGGTTTCCATGAGGCATCTTGATCTGATGCCACCTGAACACCTCAGCTGACTCTTTTTGATGTGAAAGAACAAATGTTCTACTCCGAGCTCCCCCCAAATGATGAAGCTCCTCACCCTGTCTCTAAGGTTGAGCTGGCCACCCTACGCAGGATTCATTTCATCCACTTGTTCTTTCAGTCAAGATCTAAACCTCAAACCATAGGTGAGGGCTGGAACATAGACAGACCAGTCTAAAAGAGCTTTGCTTTTCGACTAGCTTATTGATTCACCACCAACAACCAAAGCAACACCCTCATTACTGAGGATGAGGCCCCAATCCGTTGAGCCATCTCCTGCTCTATCATTTGTGAACAAAACACACACTACCTGAGGCAAAGACTCCATCCTCCCTCCTGGAGGGGGCATTCCATCTTCCATCCATCCATCCATCCATCCATCCATCTTATCCATCTTTATCCGCTTCTGACTTTTTGTGTCACTGGTGCCCATGTCCAGCCATCACTCTGCAAGAGCTATAGGTGGGGTCACACAGGACAGGTCTCCAGTCCATCAAAGGGACACATAGAGACAAACAATCATTCGCATCTTAAAAGAAAGAAGAAAAAAAACAGTGGTGGCTGGCCAACAGAGGTCTCTAGGGTGCCGCCCCACCACTCACCATATTACATTGAAGACAAAAAAACTCAGATTTATGACATGTTTCCAACCTGAGGGTGCAATAATCTTTGCCACTCTTGTAAAAGTTGTACATGTGCAGTAGTTCCCCTTCCAATAAAAGATAGGAAGATTATGTGCGCACCACTTCTGCGCCCAGAATACAAGCGCACGGATAGTTCTTCCGGTCCTGGAAAATGTTTTTTGGGGGGGTCCCGGAACAGATCGTGCAGTGGCACTCACAACCAGGCTATGTTGCAGGTAGGCTTTAAGCCAGGGGTGTCAAACCCACTTACAAAAGGGGGCCAAAATTAAAACATTTTTCAAACTAAGGGCCGGTTTCAGAATCTACATTAACTCTGTTAGATCATATTAGTCTTGAAACAGCATCTGCCGACACATTGGATCAATCTCTCTGGCATTCTGTGATCGGCTCCATAACGTAGTGAGGGTGGGGGGTCTGGGATCTGGCCTTGCGGGGTATTGGGGCTGGTGTGGGGGGTGTCGGGGTTTGGGGCGCCGGGGGGTTGTCAGGGGCTGGGCTGTTGGGGCTGTCTGGGCAGGGGGGCCCTGCCCTCACCCTGGGGAAGACCTGGGTGGTTCTGGGGGATGTCTGCTGGGGGCTGCATGCGGGCCCTCAGGTGGTCTGTGGCGGCGGTCATGGGTCACCGATCGGTCGCCCGGCTGTGCTGGGGTGGTTTCGGGGTGGGCGCCGGGGGCTTGGGGTTCTGGGGGCGTGTCGTCCCCGGGCTTGGGCCTGGTGGGGGTCGGGGATCTTGGGCTCTGGCGGGCGGGTCGCCAGGCCTTTGGCTGGCTTGCGCTCTGGTGCCCGGCTCTGGCGGGGGTCCTCGGCTCGTTGGTGGGTTGGGGGTTCATGGGCTGGGGGGTTGGGTGTCTAGGGGCGTGACCGGTGGCCTATGGGAGGGGGCAGGTTGACCCAGCTTGGGTGTCTAGTGTGCTATGTGTTTTGAGAGTTGTTAGTATGAAGGGTGGGTGTAGTATTTTTTTCTGGGGTGGGGACTGGGTAGATGTCCTTGATGATGGTCTGGGACTATGCGTGGCCGGTTGGCTGGCCCTTCTCTATGGTGGGGGCTCGGTCCCGGTACTTCCTGGCTCTGTCGGCGGGCGCTCTTGGCCGGGTCGTTCATGTGGGATTTGGCGTCCTCTTGGACGGCAGGTCTTGGCGGCCCTGGGGTGTGTGGGCTGTTGGTCGTGCTGTTGGTGGCCTTCGTGGCCCTGTCCCTCTCTGGTCTGGAGCTCAATGGGTCTGACGGTCAGAGAGGTGTTTGGCCTCGCTCCTTGGGTGGACCTTGGCGAGCTGGGGGAGTATGTTGGGTCAGCGGGGGAGCTGACTTTCTGCCAGAGCATTGATCCAGCAGTTATTTTCTCCCCATCCCTCACCGCGCACCTCCGCCCTCTTCATTTCAAAATTAATACATGTAGGGATTTGTAGTCTCGGGTGTGCTGCAACATTTTTACATCTCTATTGTTCAGAACCACCTGGGACTCAATTTTATTATACACCTTAGACATTCACTCATAACATCCTCATGACATTCACATATAGGAACCTGGGGTGGGCACTGTGGTTATGGGTGGCGGGATGACACTACTTCTCACCTTCTGTGCCTGTGCTCACTTCCAAATGATGCATTAGTCAGTAAGGGCTTGGGTTAGAGTTGGGGTGGAGGGGAAACTGGTATTATGCCAGCCTCTGCTCCTTCTTCTTTCCTTTTTTTTTTAAATTGCACTTTACAACAACACACATCAACAGCACATCTGGGGGTGGGGGTGTATGTGTCGGGGTCTAATATTATTATTATTTTTTCTCTTATTACCCCCTGGTTCCCTGGCTAGGCTACCATTCTGGGGGTGGGGTCTGGTAGAGTGGCAGGCCGTCGGGTGTTGTCCTGGACTCTGGGGGGGTTCGGGGCCTGGGGGTTTGCCGTGGGCGGGAATGGCACTGCACCTCCCTGGGGCCGCTTGGGTGTCCTGTCCTGTCGGCTGGGTGCGGGTTGAGCCGGATCTTGGATATCGGCTCCTCTCCGCCCCAGAATGAATGGGCCTACCTGATGGGTTTGGGCATGGGCTGCCCCAAGTAGGGGGCTGGTACATGTCTTGGACCTGGGGGTATAGAGTGAGTATCGGGATTATGAATGGAATGTGTTGTTATTGTATGTCCTTGAGTGAGTGAGGGTGAGGATGAGAGTGGGTCTGTGTGATTGTGTTTGTGTATGAATGTCTATTTGTCTGGCCGAGTCGTAGTCTGTCCCCTTTTCGATACAGCTGGGGCTGCTTGGTGTTGCGCCCCTGGCGCGTGGTCCCCCTATCGCGTGGCCCCCCTAGTGGGGTGTGCCCTTGCCTGTTGGCACGCTTGGGGCCCTAGGTGTCGGGGGTTGGGCGCTTAGGCATATGTCGGCTCGGCCTGGTGGCTGCCGGGTGGGGCTTGGGTCCTCTGGTCCTGTCAGGCCGGGGCCTGAGGGGTGGGCGTCCCCGGTGCCCGGGCCTTGGTGCCTAGGTCTGGGGCTACGCTGGTGCAACGGGTTCCGGCGGGACCTGTGAGTATGTCGCTGTGGGTCCCGGGGGGTCATTGTGTGTAGTCGCTGGTGGGGGTCTTCCGATGTTCGGATCTGGGAGGTGGGTGAGTGGCTCGTCATGTTTGGATGGCCCTGGGGGCTCTGCGCTCGGGGTCCTTCTTGGGGTCTTGGGCTCTGGTCCCCCTTATATCTGCCTCGGGCCTTGGGGGGCGGATCTCTGATGCTTCACGGTCGCTATCGAATGTTCTATTAGAGAAGCCTTATTCACTTATGCATGCTCATAACCACACACAAATAGATGCAGGGATATAAGTGTAGATATCATATGTAGATATGTAGATGGGTATATGACTGCATATGAATGTATATGTATGTATGTACATGTATATTTTTGTAGATATAGGTATATACTGTATGTATTTATAGAAATCTACTGCAAAGTCATGAATGTTATGGGTCTTTTATGCATATGTGGTTTTTTTTGCTGTGTTCTGTTATGTACTTTGCAGGATTGCGGACGGCGGTCGGGTGTGTTTGCCTTGTGCTCTTTTTGTGGATAATTGTTATGTTTTGTAGTCTTGCTTTCTGTCTTTCCTTTCTTTCTTTCTTTCTTTCTTTCTTTCTTTCTTTCCTAAAAAAATCATAATGGTGTGAAGAGGATGGCTGTAAGGTGAGAAGGGAGGCCATCTATAAAAGGAAAAAAATAAAAAGAATCTACATGAACTCAAGTTAGATATGCAACATCTTTTCTTGGTCATTGGTTCCTCAACAAGAGTTTCATTGGTCTCATTTGACGTTCTCTGTTGCACTTTTAACATCATAAGCAAAGATTACTGAAAAAATTAAAGTGATCAAAGTATTTTACATTTAAAATAACATCTTGGTGGGCCAGATAAGTTGTCAACGAGGGCCACATTTGGCCCCCGGGCCTTGAGTTTGACACATATGCTTTAAGCCATTGAAAGTCCTTTTATCCAATGCCTATGTTGCCATTTCTGACTATTATGACTCTCAATTTTTAGACGTTTCTGTTTGTGACAAAACCTTCAGCTGACTGTATTCTAAAAGTGGGAACTGGTGAGTTTGTTTGTTCGTAGGTTTCTGGAGCTAGCATGCTAGCACTAGCCTCCAGGTGATTGTGTTGGGCTCTGTAAATCAGTGCTATTGTTAGTTATTTGAATGTCCTTATAGAAAAAATAATGATCAAACATTAATACTTCTCTATGCTAAATGTCACTGATGGTATTGTTATACTATTTCTGAACCCCTACATTTGTATTGCTCTGGATAATGAAAAATAAGCTATATAAAATTTGCTAGCCTAAATCCTTTTATTTGGTGTATGTGTGTGTGTGTGTGTGTGTGTGTGTGTGTGTGTGTGTGTGTGTGTGTGTGTGTGTGTGTGTTGGTGCAAGCGTATTGGCCCGCCTATGCGCCAGACTACGTACCGACATTATCGGGACATTTGGTATTAGCCAGCCTTTGCCAATGTCTGGATAAAACACAGATTGTATCCAAATATATTAATATGTAAACATTGTTTTTTCTCATCAATATCAGCGTAACTTGTGGCTAATAGGCTGCCTGGATGAGTTGGAGTGTGCTTTAACACTTAAAATTGTTTTAATAAAAAGTTATTTACATTTATAAAATTGGCTGGCTACGCACCTCCCAGGGTATTTGTGTGTGGTGTGTATGTTTTTGTGTATCGGTTGCATTTATTGCAGCCGTGTGTGTGGCTCACTGACACACATGGCGCCAAACTGCAACGCCCCTCCTCTCGTGATGTGGAGACCGCGCGAAACTCCAACGCCGCCCCTCCTCTCGTGATGTGGAGCATAGACCCTGTAGTGGGCGGGGGCTCAGGGCGGGGCCTCAGGTGACCGAGTTTTTAAAAGTTAAAGCCCCTTGAGCTTACACGTGCAGAGTTATGGCGTCGTGTGTTGAGTGCATGTAGGTGAGCGGAGATTATTTTTGGAGAGCGATTTAAATAAAATTTTGCAGCGGTAGGTGGACAGAGTGTCAGAGTGTATTGACTTCATTCAGGTAAGAATTAAAAAAATTTTTTTGTTGCTTTTGATGACATCATCTCAAGGAAATGTTAACCTAATCCGGTAGTAACGTGACTTTAACCGCAGCGTCACAAACTGTGAAGACTGTAGAAAACTTTATCAACATTTAGATAAATTAGGAAGTATCTGTGCATGAGTTTTGAGTGCGTGAAGAAAGACGCAGCTCAAACTAGCTGCGGCTAGCGTTAGCATGTAACGTAACTTCACTTCAGAAGCGTGACAACCTTTCAACGCTGTTGAAAACTTTTATAGACATTTATATAAATCAGCGATACTATATATGCATCACTTGTGGATGTTTTTAGTGGTTATTTAGAGTCTTAACGCGACGAAGACAAAATTAAACGCACGTCGCGTTAGCGTCACTACCGTGAACGTGTCACGTCACAATAACAGCGTGACTAACGCTGTAATTTAACATGCGTTAATAGGGTAGAGGGGTTTTAATGTTTCCAACGTCATTTTTCTGCTAATTCTGCTCTTTTTTTTTTTTTTTTTACCTCTGAGCAGTGAGCAGACGGACGAACTGCGTCGTTACGTCATCACGTCATCACGTTGCAGCCTCGTTACGTCATCACGTTGACTGCAGTTTTATGTAGGTATAAGAATACTGTTGTTGGAATACTGAATACTGAATAATACAGAATACTGTATAAGTGTATTGTATAAACTTGAGAATTGTTTTTTAACTTTTTCATATTTTTACATGTACAGGTTTTCAGCTAGTCCAAGAGGTCATTTGGTATTTGGTGAGTCAAACATCCCGCCTTCCTGAAAACAGACAGATGGATTCTTTACTGACTGAGGTCCACGCTTTATCCATCCATCCATGCATTCATCCATCCATCAAACATCCATCCATCAAACATCCATCCATCCATCATCCATCAAACATCCTACCTTCCTAAACCCAGACATATGGATTCTTTACTGACTGAGGTCCAAGCTTTATCCATCCATCCATCTATCAAACATCCATCCATCCATCAAACATCCATCCATCCATCCATCAAACATCCATCCATCCATCAAACATATATCCATCCATCAAACATCCATCCATCCATCAAACATCCTGCCTTACTGAACCCAGACAGATGGATTATTTACTGACTGAGGTCCACGCTTTATCCATCCATACATCCATCCATCCATCAAACATCCACACATCCATCCATCCATCCATCCATCAAACATCATCCATCCATCATCAAACATCCTGCCTTCCTGAACCCAGACATATGGATTCTTTACTGACTGAGGTCCACGCTTTATCCATCCATCCATGCATTCATCCATCCATCAAACATCCATCCATCAAACATCCATCCATCCATCATCCATCAAACATCCTACCTTCCTAAACCCAGACATATGGATTCTTTACTGACTGAGGTCCAAGCTTTATCCATCCATCCATCTATCAAACATCCATCCATCCATCAAACATCCATCCATCCATCCATCAAACATCCATCCATCCATCAAACATATATCCATCCATCAAACATCCATCCATCCATCAAACATCCTGCCTTACTGAACCCAGACAGATGGATTATTTACTGACTGAGGTCCACGCTTTATCCATCCATACATCCATCCATCCATCAAACATCCACACATCCATCCATCCATCCATCCATCAAACATCATCCATCCATCATCAAACATCCTGCCTTCCTGAACCCAGACATATGGATTCTTTACTGACTGAGGTCCACACTTTATCCATCCATCCATCAAACATCCATCCATCATTCATCCATCAAACATCCATCCATCTATCTATCCATCCATCTATCAAACATCCGGCCTTCTTGAAACCAGACAGATGGATTCTTTACTGACTGAGGTCCACGCTTTATCCATCCATACATACATCCATCTATCAAACATCCATCCATCCATCCATCAAACATCCATCCATCCATCCATCAAACATCCATCCATCATCCATCCATCAAACATCCTGGCTTCCTGAACCTAGACAGATGGATTCTTTACTGACTGAGGTCCACGCTTTATCCATCCATCCATCCATCAAACATCCATCCATCCATCCATCAAACATCCATCTATCCATCCATCAAACATCCTGCCTTACTGAACCCAGACAGATGGATTCTTTACTGACTGATGTCCACGCTTTATCCATCCATCATCAAACATCCACACATCATCCATCAAACATCCATCCAAACATCCACACATCATCCATCAAACATCCATCCATCAAACATCCATCCATCATCCATCCATCAAACATCCATCCATCTATCCATCCATCTATCAAACATCCTGTCTTCCTGAACCCAGACAGATGGATTCTTTACTGACTGAGGTTCATGCTTTATCCATCCATACATACATCCATCCATCCATCTATCAAACATCCATCCATCCATCAAACATCCAGCCTTGCTGAACCCAGACGGATGGATTCTTTACTGACTGAGGTCCACGCTTTATCCATCCATCCATGCATCCATCCATCCATCCATCCATCCATGCATCCATCTATCAAACATCATCCATCCATCCATCAAACATCCTGCCTTCTTGAAAACAGACATATGGATTCTTTACTGACTGAGGTCCACGCTTTATCCATCCATCCATGCATCCATCCATCCATAAAACATCCATACATCCATCCATCCATCAAACATCCTGCCTTCCTGAACCAGACAGATGGATTCTTTACTGACTGAGGTCCACGCTTTATCCATACATCCACCCATCCATCCATCAAACATCCATCTATCCATCATCAAACATCCATCCATCAAACATCCTGCCTTGCTGAACCCAGACAGATGGATTCTTTACTGACTGAGGTCCACGCTTTATCCAACCATCCATGCATCCATCCATCTATCAAACATCTATCCATCAAACATCCATCATCCATCAAACATCCTGCCTTCCTTAACCCAGACATATGGATTCTTTACTGACTGAGGTCCACGCTTTATCCATCCATCTATCAAACATCCATCCATCCATCCATCAAACATCCATCCATCCATCCATCAAACATCCATCCATCATCCATCCATCAAACATCCTGGCTTCCTGAACCTAGACAGATGGATTCTTTACTGACTGAGGTCCACGCTTTATCCATCCATCCATCCATCAAACATCCATCCATCCATCCATCAAACATCCATCTATCCATCCATCAAACATCCTGCCTTACTGAACCCAGACAGATGGATTCTTTACTGACTGATGTCCACGCTTTATCCATCCATCATCAAACATCCACACATCATCCATCAAACATCCATCCAAACATCCACACATCATCCATCAAACATCCATCCATCAAACATCCATCCATCATCCATCCATCAAACATCCATCCATCTATCCATCCATCTATCAAACATCCTGTCTTCCTGAACCCAGACAGATGGATTCTTTACTGACTGAGGTTCATGCTTTATCCATCCATACATACATCCATCCATCCATCTATCAAACATCCGTCCATCCATCAAACATCCAGCCTTGCTGAACCCAGACGGATAGATTCTTTACTGACTGAGGTCCACGCTTTATCCATCCATCCATGCATCCATCCATCCATCCATCCATCCATCCATCCATGCATCCATCTATCAAACATCATCCATCCATCCATCAAACATCCTGCCTTCTTGAAAACAGACATATGGATTCTTTACTGACTGAGGTCCACGCTTTATCCATCCATCCATGCATCCATCCATCCATAAAACATCCATACATCCATCCATCCATCAAACATCCTGCCTTCCTGAACCAGACAGATGGATTCTTTACTGACTGAGGTCCACGCTTTATCCATACATCCACCCATCCATCCATCAAACATCCATCTATCCATCATCAAACATCCATCCATCAAACATCCTGCCTTGCTGAACCCAGACAGATGGATTCTTTACTGACTGAGGTCCACGCTTTATCCAACCATCCATGCATCCATCCATCTATCAAACATCTATCCATCAAACATCCATCATCCATCAAACAT
>JBBPBX010048271.1:0-25816 GCA_038048925.1 Garcialebias charrua | reverse complement strand
ATGTTATAATCTTGGAAAATGTTGACATTGATAAGGTTTAGTGTCGGTATGATAGCTGAAATTCATCCATCCATCCATTGTCTTCCGCTTATCCGGGGTCGGGTCGCGGGGGTAGCAGTAGGGAGGCCCAGACTTCCCTCTCCCCAGCCACTTGGTTTGTTAAAATGTGAATTTGTCATTGCCAGTTTTGTATGTTTTTGTTTTTGTTAAATAAAAAAAACTTCCCGGCGGTCAGGTGGGAAAGCGGCAGATTTCGAACAGTGTGACTCATATAGGGCCTCCCCCCTCCCCCTCCATCCTTTCATTGGCGGTGACCCCTGCAACCTTCCCGTGACTTCTGACCGCGGTGCATTCACGCGCTGCAGCCCGTTATCCAACAACTGGCCAATACCGAGGGAGCAACTAATCAATTCACCCCCCACGCACATATCATGTCCCTCCTCCCACGGGGTTTAATGCACTCAAGCACCAGCAGCTCAGGGGTGGACAAAGGGGGGGTAGGGTGGGGGCACTCCCACAATTCCCACCATGTTCCTGATAAATGCCTGAATGTAAATATAGATGCAACAGTTTACTCTTTATTTAGGTTTCCATGGAGACAAAACGTTCACGTTGGGTCTTTGCTTCTCCAGCAACCAGATGTTTACATACAGTGCTTTAAAATATTCTGGTCTCAACACCCAACAGATAACAGGCACCATTAAAACATGCAGAAACACCCTGGGTGATCTTTGTACACCCCGAAGGTGGTGGTGGGTGATCCTTTATATCATAACAATGTCACTTAGTCAGCTTTTTAATGAGAATATAATTAGTTTAGATTAAAAGACACTTGTTGCAAAGTCATGAAGGCTTGCCGGCCTAATGTAGCCGGGTCACATCAAGCTTCCACGTGGCTTTAACCCGGTTTTGTTTACATTGTGCGCAGACCCGCATTTCAAATGTTCGGAAAATGAGTTAACACCTTCAAACTGCTTCATGTGATGCAATTCAGTATATTTATACTTTGCAATAAGTAGCTTTAACGTAATGTTCTGATATGCATCTAGAATACCTCTTGTACAATAAACCAACCACAACGGTTTAACCCCACCGCTATTCAACACGTTTAGGAATGCTGGGAAATAAACTGAGCAGCAGAACAAACGAGCACTGACGATGAACAGCATCCATGTAGCCCGTAGCTTTCCAACTCACAATCCCTCACGTGGCTACAGAAAGTATGCGCTTGAATACTGTTTTACATTCATAAATACGTAGCGTGAACATAAAATACCTCAAATTCCTGCAAATTTACAAAATCACAACGAGGCTAGCTTTAAAAGGCAAACACGCCGTAAAAGACCAAATGATTTGTACAGTGATTTGTACAAAAATTTTCCTCGTCGACATTGATCTTTCACAACTTGGGACCAAACCAAAGCATGCCGCGGAGTTCAAATCCACTTATGGTTACATCAGAAACACGGTTTAGAGGTATAAAAGAACAGCAAGTGTGTGCGTATGAATGAAAACAAGGGGCACAACGAAACTTTTTGATTTGACCAAAAACGGATTTTCAAAGGGCGGCTCCTAAATTCTTGAGTCTGGAAAGCTCAGCCAGCTTAAAACCTATTTCTTTCACTTTACTAAGATAATTTGAGTTTTGAATAAACAGTGCAGAACATCCGCGCTTGCACATGGGATACTGCATCATACAAAACCCCCAGAAGACCCATCAAAACATTCAGATGCTCATCCAGTCAGTATATGTACAAGTTTCAAGTCCAGCTTTAAAAACCACTGAACAACATTAATTTGTTTTTCAATAAAAGCGAGTCATCTCTGTAGTGTTAAGAAGTAAGTGATCATCCTTAGTTCACATCAGTTGGTCCCAGAGAAGTCTTGTTCATCTTGATCACAGCGAGCCTCTGGATTATAGACAACAGCTAAACGAACACCCACAAGATGGCACCAGCGAGCACAAAGAGGACAGAACCCAACCCCTCTGTCCACGTCCACTTGTAAAGATCAGAGGAAACATTTTCATTTCTGACAGCTGGGCGCTCTCCGTGCTCTTGACCCTGTGATCTCTGAGGAAAACATCTTTAGCATCGGCACCACAGAGGCAAAGGACCGATCCGCTGCTTCACTACGATATTTTACAGTTCCCCTTGGACGACGACGAGTACTTTGGAGGACTCTGCGGAGGCCTGAAGGACATCGAGCGTTTGAGACTGCTGGCTTTGCTTCCGCCGCTGCCACTGCCAGAAGCCGTGCTGTTGATCACAAAGTGCGAGCGTCCGTGCATCATCACGGCGTTCATGCCGTTGGCCATCGAGAAAGACTTCAGGTGCGATTTGATGGCAACGGGAAGCGGCAGCTTGTCGATGAGGTGCACTGGTGTGCAGGAGACGATGGAACGGCAGCACAGGTCTTGGAGGCTGAAGACTGGAACAAGAAAAACGAGTTAATTACCGTATTTTCTGGCGTATTAGTCACTCCGGATTATAAGCTGCATCAGTCAAAAAAATATAAAATATCATGAAGAGGAAAAAAACACAAGTCGCATTTATTATGCGTCACCGCTGACCCGTCGCGTTTATTTAATGGTCAAAACAGATTTATTTTGCCTGGGTGGCGCGGCACTATCCATCCATCGCGTCCGGAGCCGCTAGCTTGTTTTCAAATTCTTTCTTTGGTCTTTCTGTATGTATGACTTAGGGCTGGGCGATATGGACCAAAATTAATATCTCAATATTTTTATGATATATCACGATATACGATGTATATCTCGATATATTTTTCTTTCCATAAAATAATAACAAAAATATATTTGAATCAAAGCTTTGTCCCAGTTTTCACATAGCAACATTTATTAACAAACAACTGTAACGCTACAAAATTAATGTCTACAAAATAAACTATTTACATACATTACTTTATTTTCTAGACATTTATTTACCGGTAAACATATTAAATAATAATCCTCTTCAGCTGAGGACAGCTGTGGCTGAGAGGCTAGAGCAGTCTCCTCCAATGGGAGAGCTGGGGGTTTGATTCCACAAGCAGTCACATGCTGAAGTGTTCCTGGGCAAGACATTGAACCCCTCATTGCCTCCGATGTGTGTCCCATCAGTGTATGAATGTGATAAAGTACTGACTAATCTTAGTAGAGATCTAGTAGTGTTGTATGAATGGGTAAATGAGGACACAGACTGTGTTGTGGAGAACTTTGAGTGTCTTGATAAGATAGAAAGGTGCCTTCATGTTAGTCAGCGTGTTTGTGAACTGCAGTAAAGTGAGCCTTCACTCAGAACCGTGAACCGAGTGCTTTTACAGCCTGCTGCTTCCTTAAAACAAACCACGGGTCAGAGCTCATTGAGCCATGCTGTGCCTTGAGAGGAGCAGAGAGAGGTGGAGACATTATTAAATCAGCAGCTTATCATATCACTAAAGACACAGTCAAGGCTCCAGTATAGCTCTGCGTAAGTCCGTCCGCGCGTGCTGTACGCACAGTTCACCCGCACACCCCAGCGTACGTTCTCGCACCAAATTCTTGACGTCATTTGAGCAGCTGCAGCGCAGAGCGTTTACCTACAGGACAAATTGAGGTCGCCGATTGGTCATTTGCTGACACGCCTACTGAATTGATTGACCGAGAGCTGGCAGCCGCAGCCGCAGCAGTGTTCTGTGTTTATATGGTAATAAAAAGTTCTAAAAAATAAAAACAGGGAGCGCTGGTCCTGCAGCCAACACATCAGACCAGCACACCAGGAAATCTGCAGAACCTCCCGCAGCCACGCTGGACCAGAGTTTAATTCGCTCGTGACAAATTCATTCATTTCTCGTCATTTCAGTCATGGAGTCAACGGAGGAGGAAGAGATCACTTGTCTTTTGGCAAAAAAATAAAAGACCAGATCAAGGATGAAGAAGGGGAATTTAATACATTAGTGTCACATACAAAACAGTCCGGCGTCAGGCAGTTTTTTGTGCGACAACGCGTTTGCGTACGTGGTCGTAGATACGACAAATCGCTGCCCCATGACTGTAGCGCTTCCTCTCTGTGTTCCTCTAAAAGGCCCACAGCACAGCTAAATGAGCTCTGAACTATAGTATTGCAAATAAGAAGTTGGGTCTGTCGTCTAGCTGCAGCTTCACACACGTCGGGTCTCCTCTAGTGCCCGCCCACACTGCAGAAGCAGGAAGGGAGGGGGAGCGCAGCTGATTGTTTGGAGGAGGGAGAAGGAGGGGGCCGCCTGGGAGAAATACATAGTTCCCATGTGACGTCAATCTGTGGGTTGTCCTGTTTGACCCTCCCACAGGAAGGCAAAGCAGCAGTTGGAGCGCATTCTAATGGATGTCCATTTTTCACGTTGTTTTTTTTGTTAATTTCTAATTAATTGCAATGGTTACTTCGTGTTGTGTCAGTGGGTGTTCCAGTCGGGTAGACGTTTGGGCAACGCGCAGGTTTCACTTAATCCAAAAAAAAGTAAACGTGAAGGATTTATCTCATCGGAGAAACTCACAGCAGCCCCTCCTCTCTCTGAGTCTGGCTCGGATCTGCTCTGGAAGACGTCGTCCTTTTGGCCGGTAAACAAAATATTCTACATAAATCATTTTGTGAAACTATGTCAGAACAATGTTAGAGTACAACTGTCTGTGTGTTAGAGCTGGGGTTTTTTTTTTTCATAATTTAGCAACACCGTCTTGATGTGGTTAGCTTAGCATCTCGCTAACGCGACAACGGCCTCCTCACGGTCTCGCACGGTCCACCGGGACCGGCGGGGAGACGTCCCAGTGGGAGAAGGAGGACGGGAGCCAATCTCGCACGGTCCACCGGGACCGGCGGGGAGACGTCCCAGTGGGAGAAGGAGGACGGGAGCCAAGTCGTGCGGGCGACGCGTCGGTCCCATGGGACGTGCCCCCGCGGCCGCGACGGATCCACGCCGTCCGACCTGAGCTCGACGGACCCTCCGCTCCAGATGCTAACAACATGCTAACTTCCAACACGGTAACACTCAAAGTGCTGGTTCTGGTCCGTGTTCAGCTTGGACTGTTTGTGCTGGCTGTGTGTTATTTTAGTTAAACCTTTATTTAGCTGGTTAGATATGATTGAGACAGTTTACACATCTTTTTTGGATTTAAAGCTGTGAAGCTCTGCGCTGTGAAGCCGGTGTGCGCTCCTCGTAGTACTTAAATAATTAATGATATCAGAGTAACTACTTTGTGACTAGTTGTCCGATTCGTCTGCCATGATTTCTTTCTCAAACTCATTTAACTCCGACCACTGCCATTTTGCTCTTGTTCCTTGGTGAAGCTGTGGTAGCGCGTGTTTTTGTCCGCATAATTTGCTCTGGTTGTTCGCGTCTGCTAGGTCGCCATCTTGCCTTTTCTGCCTTTAGATGTGGTGCCGAAACCGGTATTGCTCAATACTGGGGGCGTGTCTGGGAACTATGTATTGACGGCAGGATTTCCAAGTATAAAACTATATAGTTTATATCGAGATAGTCTCAACTTATATCGCAAAAAAATATTTATATCGGTATTTTAAAAATATCAAGATATCGCCCAGCCCTAATGTATTTGTAAAATTTTAGTTTTTACTTAAAACTTGACATTTTTTAACATTATTTTGAGGGGTTTTTTTCTCTCCAAAAACAGACAATCCATAGGAAAAAAGTCTCACCTCTGTTGGGCCTCCAGAACTTTTCCATCCCGTGTCTCATCAGCACGATGCGCGACAGCTCTGTGAAGGACTCGATGACGTTGAAGTTGCAGAGAGGACTGACTTCAAAAAACGTCATGCTGTTCTTTTCTGCGTAGGCTCTTGCCTGCTCTGTCGGGACCTGCCGTTTAAAAGCCAGGTGAAGTCGGTTTCCTACCAGGATCCTGGGAACACCTGGGGCATGCTGAAGGAAACAAAGCAACTGGGTTCACAAACTAATATAGTTCAAAACTAAGATTCTTCTATGTGTTTGATGTACAAACTCAATAACTGACCTAGTAAAAGACACTCTTAGACTGGGGTTTCCAATGACATGAATACATATTATACCCCCTTCTACTGAGCATTTCTTATATTTCCTTGTTAACAACAAAAATGTAAATGGATTACCTCATCAATTTCCCGAATCCAACGATCAATTCCATCAAACGACCAACCATTAGTGATGTCATATACAAGAAGGATGCCCTGTTAAAAAAACAAGTGCATGTAAGTACCATTAATTCAAATTTAACCAGTGTGCAGATAATAATTCAGTGAGAAATGTTGCTGCTTTTTTTGTTGTAGTTTCTAAACAAATTGAAACAATAGAAGTTTTCATAGCATTACCGGTACTCAACTAACAAAGGGAGGAAGGATAGGTTCCTAAAAATCTGTGACATGCTCTTGCCATGTTTTTACCTGAAACATTTCATGGCACTGTCAATCAAAACTAAAACAGAACATAGCTAGCAAGTGGGTTGCTCATCTTAACAGAGGTCTATCCTAGAACTTGAACATTATAAGTTGCTCCGTTTTTAATAACTATAACTATATAACCAAAACAGAAACTACTTTGTAATACAGACATCTGATCCTCCATTTGATTCCGGTGTAAAACTTGGTATGCACAAAAGAAAGTCTCACAACAACCTGACTAAGCACTGATTATAAAACAGTACAGTAAAACAGCTATAAACAAACAAATATTTTCAGTCACAATAAAATTCATGTAAATACAATTTTAAACTTTTCAAAAATAACAATGAATAAAAAAATAGACATCCACAAATCATAAAGTAACATACCTGTACATGTATTGGGGTTAATTCTAACAGTTTTATGGTAATTACACCAGAGAGAAACTTTCCTGAGTCAAAACACCTTTTCACTAATAAAAAATGTGATCCATGAACAGTTTACAGTACAACAGAAATGCTATAGCATTAAAAACATTAATAACTAGTGCACAGACACCTTTTCCTTCACACTGAAGGACATTATTAGTATTGTGAGTGTCATTATTCGTCTTTACACAACACTCAGTACTAAAGTCATATTTATCTTGCTCTAGACCAGGGGCCTCATGTATCAAAGACTTGCGTGGATTTCTTACTGAAAAGTGACGTACGGTCAAATTCAGAAAAGTGTCTACGCACAAAAGAATCCAGATTTATCAAGCTGTGCGTACACCGGTATCCACGCACATTCCTTTTGTACATCACAATGAACGTGGAACTGAGCGCACGTCAGACACCTCCCCTGACACGCCTACATTTACATATGTTAAACAGATGCAAATTACTTCCTGCATGTGTGAAGGACATGTTTGTTTGATCCCTGCGCGATCAGAAATCATTTCTAGATTCAGGAAAACAATGGATTTAATATAATATGAGTGAGGACAAACATCCTAAGTAAGAATAGTAATAAACTGTGTTCATCACGCAAAGAACGAGTGATTGTGTGCCGGTATTCGTGTGCGCGCACGCTGCTGTCAGGTGCGCCACCGGCTCATTCATTCATTCTGAGTGAAAATATTAACTTTGCGCACGAGTTAATTACCATAATTACTGTAAACACAGAGGAACTTACTTGGATGTTTGCTAGAACATAGATCTTCGTTTATTTAATAGATGATATGAAGAAACGAGTCTCTGCGTCTCAGTGGAGACTTTTCATGACATGACGTGATGTTGGAGTCTCCAAAGCGCGCGCTGCAGCCTTGTGCGCAATCTGTTTGTCTGTGAAGCTTTTACTCCCATACAAGTTATAAATGGTGTACTTTCACGTGTCATTTTGGAGACATCTACAATAAACACAGATAATGACACACCTCCACTGCCGTGTAACACCGGCGAGGGTGCACGCGCGCTCAAAGCGCGACCATAACTCAGCCTTTGGGATCATATGGATGAGACCATTCCATTGGACATGAATCGGCTTTGTGTGGACTGGACTGGCACAGCCCTGATCGACCTGCCAGCTCCCTCTAAGCTCCTGTGGAACCCCAGTTTCTGCACGTGCACGCGTGATGCGCGGCCCCTGTGTTGCGCCAGTGCGCATGCAGTGCCAAACTGAAAAATGATTATTTCTGAAAACGGCTGATAAGCCATATCCTAGATCAGAGAATTATATCTGTTTATAAATAAATGCTCTGCGTGTTACACTATCTATATCCTCCAGTAAGGCTGAATGTATCCGTTCCTGTTACATTTATTTTTTGCACAACTTTGCGCGTCCATGTGGATGTACTTGTTAATCGTGTGTTTGGTGGGAATATTAATCATTTTCACATCATGAACAGTTAATAGTAATAATAATAATAATAATAATAATAATGAATTCAATTTATAACGCACCTTTCATTAATGGAAATCTCAAAGTGCTACAAAGTGCAACAGAATTAAATGTCGATAAAACAAATAATAAAACAGTTAAAATCAACAACAGTATCAACTAAGATCAAAAGTAGAATCATGAGGAGGAAGAGTATGCTCGGTTAAAAAGAAAGGTCTTCAAGCCGCTCTTAAAGTCAACCACAGACTGTGGGGCTTCAGTTTCTCAGAAGCACCTGTAAGTGTCGCCAAAGGAACAAGAACCACAGAAACGTGCGTACGCAAGCAGGGGAGCTGGCGTGGAAATGTACGTGGATGCGCAGATATTCACGTTCATTTCAGTTTTGATACATACGGGGTTTTGCGTGGAAAGTGACGTGCGCAATGTTTTTGTGCGCACGCACAGTTGATACATGAGGCCCCAGGGGTCTACAACCTTTACAATCAAAAGAGCCATTTTACGCCTTTGTTCACTAAATTAAAAGTGTTCGGAGCCGCAACATGCTACAACTGTGGTTATCAACTGCCATTTTAGGTTTGTTGGAAGGGGTTTTTGTGGCCACAAGGGGTGACATTGTAAAAATAAAAATAACTAATGATTTCTATTTTTTTACAATTTAAGACAAATGGGAGAAAAAAAACATTATTTTAAAGAGAGGGTTTGTTAATTAATAAAAACTATGAACTATACAAACCTAGGTAATTTTTTTACTGTGGAAAAATGAATTAAGTGTAGAAATAAAGCATAAAGTTTTACTCCTTGTACTTGTTCCAATATTCACATATTTGCAAATGAAACGACAGAAAAACTGCTAAAACTAGTCATTTTGTTGTTGTTTGTATAATAACCAATTCAGTTTTGGTCTAAGCTTGAAAGAGCCTCTGCAGAGGGACTAAAGAGCAGCACGTGGCTCCAGAGCCGCAGGTTGCAGACCCCCTGCTCTAGACTCTACAATCCAAACTCCTGACTTAATGACACTGGCTTTGTGGGCAAGGGTGAAGACTCAGACCCATCAGGTGCTTTAAGAGTAAATGAAACAGAGCACTACTACACTATAAGAGAAAAACATGGATATTGAGGTTTAAATCACCTGTGCTCCACGTGAATAGGACCTGAAGATGGTGCAGAATCTGCCTTGTCCTGATGTGTCCCTGTAAGACACACAATCAGAAACACTGAAAACAACAATACACAGTGAGAAGTCTTTTTTGACTTGCTTAAAACCTACCACAGTTCTAATTTAACTCTTCTACCATCCAGCAGAATAGTGGTGGTCTTGTAGTCAATTCCTAAGTGATCACAAGCCACACATTAGTTTAGACGGCCATTAAAGGTTTACAATTTAATAAAAAGCAAGTAGGTGTTTACCGCTGCTGTAGACGTAGGGGGACTCCACAGATCCGTCCTGCAAACTTTCCAGGATTTCACCTTTTCCCACATCGCTGTCTCCCACCAGAAGAAATTTCAAGAGATAATCGTAGCTCTTGACGGGGCTGTTTTGAGTTCCCATCATCCCGCGCATTGGACCTGGTTTACAAAGAGCTTCTATAGCTCATCAGATTTGTGCGGTTAACAGTAGGTGAAAATCCAGGGGAGGCCAATCCCAAGAGTCCCGATCCGGGTGGGAAGAGATCCGTGAGCGCCGTTTGACGATAGCCGTTAGCTGTAGCTAACTAGCTAGCTGGTCTACTAAACAGGGTAACAAGCCCCAATTTTATTTTGTTCGTTGTTACCACTTTAAGATTGATGTTATTCCACCAGGCTCAACATTAAAAAAAACAATATCGCTCAGTATTTTTAGTATTAGACGGAAAATCAAGGATCAAAACAACATCGGACGCTAGCTCGCTCGTTAGCTGGGTAAGCTAACACAAATGTTATTACGCAGCATTATTTAGCAGAAAAGCTGAACTGCAGTCATAAGATGTTGAATAAAACGTTTAAATATGCTCCACGAAATCAGATACGAATTACTATTCAATTTGCGTAATAAAAAAACAAGCTAATGAAGGACAAACGCAACCTACGGACAAAACGCACTTCTATCTTCTAACCAATTTTGTGTGGGAACTTCCTGATTCATTGCGTAACATCCGAAAACCAACTACCAAAATAAAAGACTAAAGATTGACTTTGTGTGAATCTAGACATTTAATCTAGAGCATTAATGTTTAAAAGAAAAAAAGGCTACTTTTAAAAATAAACATGTCTACATAAAATAATCTATTTTAACATGATCCTTTAATCCCCTGATGCATGCTCAATAATCCAGGTAGAAAAAGCTAAAAAAAAGAAGAAGCTAAATCTGAATCCTTTATCCTTTAATCTTAATTTAGAATTAATTTATCACAAACCCAATTTATCATCCTCATTATATTTCATAACTTAAAGTTTTGATATAAAAAAAGAGAAACAACACTCCCTATAAAGTGAGTAATTTCAATCATAGGCTTTTGTCATCTTTGTTTTTTTTATTATTATTATAGCAGTTTTTGGTTTCTTGTCATCACAGCTGAAGCAGCTGCTGAGAGTTGGCTGCTGATTGCAGTGTAGGAAAAACCAGGTGAGGCCCAGCCAGAGGCAGACTCAGGTGTGAAAATGATGAAAGTGGAGCTTGTTCTGCTGATATTTTGCTCTGCCTGCTTTGGTGTGCTCATGGAAAGTTTTGAATCAGAGTGGGAGAGAGACAAGACTGTAACAAATAAAGAAGTTTCCTTACCTGAATTCAATTTTTTAGGTGCATCATTTGAGGGAGCTGCAAAGAAACTTCCTGAATATCTTGCTGTTCCAATCTCCAGTGATCACAAAGAGGATCTGAAGCCAGAAAACAGTGCTAGGCCGGTTCCTAGATGGCTCCAGAAAGTGTTGCTGGGTTTTCCTGCCGCTGTCCCACGAGCTGAAGGAGCTACACGAAAATCAGACTTGGTTGAAGTTCTGTGTTATCTTGACAGAATCAATGTAAGAGTCAAAAGGAAGGTCTTTAAGTCTGAGAATGCACACACATATTTATCCCTAGGAAGTTGTCCTGTCAGCCAAATTCATGGAGACCACTACAGCTTTTTGTACTATCTGAAAACTGACTGTGGATTCAAAACAGAGGTTGGTAAAAATTCACCCCACGCCTTTTTATTTTTTTTATTCATTTAGTTATTGGCTTACTTTTATAAAATGCTCGTTATTTTTCCTTGCAGAGTTTTCCAGATTATTTGTCAGTCAGTATTTTGCTCCACTATAATCCAACTGGCCCAGTTTTGAGGGAAATGCCATTTGACATTCCTCTGCAGTGCAAATACCACAGGTAAGGTTTGCCATTTTTTAAATAAATTCAGTTAAAGTATTGGAAATTTGCAGTGATTTGCCTCAGCTCATTTGTAAGTTTAACTTATCTGTTCACTTGTAACTCTTGCAGGTTGTTTTACTTGTACAAAGTTGGCTTTCACCCCAAACCACAAGAAGGAACAGTTTACTCAAAGCTTCTATCGAACAGCAATTTCACCATTTCTCCTCCAGATGGTAGGCTTTGGGAATGAATTTCTTCTGACATTCAAAGTTGTCAACAGATACATTTGTTTTAAACTAATTTGAAATGCTGAGATTGAGATAAATCAACTCTTTCTAAGCAGTACCATGAACTGGCAGAGTTCTAAACTTAAACCAATTTGAAGAAACTCAAATTATGTGTCTGTTAAGGGGGGGGACAAGACAAGTGTGGGGAGAACATTGCAACAAAACTTTTTGAAATAATTATAACTGTAAAATCAGTAAGTTGTTAAAAAACAGACACATTTTTAGTTTGAGTCTTTTATTTTCACACAACCCTGCAACTTTTCCATGGTCTGCAGCCTGCATCTGCAGTGGCTCTCTGGAGCTTTGACCAAAACAAATATGGACATGAATACAATTTAAATGTATAACCATTATAAGGGGGAGAAAAAAAAGTAAAATGTGTCTAGTCATTTTAAAAAGGTCCAACGGACCTAAAAACGCCGAAAAGTAAAACAATTTGCATTTGTTTAAAACTTTGAATAACATTTGAAGTAGGCTACTGTAAATGGAAAATGTATTTCTTTATGAGAAGAAATGCATTAAGTCACAATTAAATATCCAACAAAATGGCCTGAGTTTATTTCAAAATGGGATAGCGTTTTTTTCGGACTACATGGCACACTTAAAATCCTTTTTGAATTTTCTCAGAAATCAGCAGTGAGCCTTATAATCCGGTGCACCTTTATGTATTCATTCTGGTTGTGCTTACTGACCTTGAACCAATTATTATTATTTTATTTTATGTGGTACAACTGAACAATGATGAGTTACTGTGCATGAGTTGAATAAAGTTTGACTTATCCGACTGCATGTACTTTGTTTCGCTTAATGCACCTTATAATCCAGTGCGCCTTAATCTAAAAAATATGGTAAAAATGTTAGAAAAGACTCACAGGTCTACTAATTTCAGTGTTTACATTTATCACAGGCAGTCTACACAAATTTATACTATATATTGGTTAAAAAAAGTTTAGTCTTTTTTTCTTCCAACATATAAAAATGCGAATAACCCAACGGTTTATATTTTTCACAATGTCACAATCTGTATACAGTATGTAATTTTGTTATTTGAAGCTTTAAGTGTCGTTTGCAGCTCTGGGCAGGTTTGGGGCAAAAAGCAAGAATGAGTTTTTAGATTGTATAAATTCCAGATCGCTGTCTTAAGTTGTTTAATATGTAAGACAACCTAAACAAAAGATATGCTGTGGCAAACAATGGTTAAAAAAAAAACATTTGTTCATGTGGCTAATAAAAAAAAAAATCCTGTTTTATCATTTCTATTGCCTTTTATTACCATGATTCATTTTAATTGGCCTGCATGTTCACTCAGCTGCAGGAGTGAGGTCAATCACCAGCAGAAATATCTACAACTTGGGGGATCCAATGCACTTCGAGGTCAGTGGGCATGACAAAACTGGAGAGAAGAGGGTTTACATCAATAAGTGCTTCGTGACCGCCTCTCAAGATCCCTACTCACATCCTCAATACACGGTCATCGACAACAAAGGGTAATACTTAAATTGTTTAACTGAATGGAGCCTTTTGCATTGGAATAATTTTTTTTCTGAATCTGCAGCTGTATGGTTGATAGTAAGACATCAACAAAGTCCAAATTCCTCGCTAGTGACTCAAAAATGACACAGAAATTCAGCGTGGGAGCCTTTCTTTTCAAACAGGACGTTTCCACCACTTCTCCACAGGTACAGTGAATAAATAACTTCATGCTTATTAATGGAAGATTTCCATTAACACTAAAATACATTGTTTTTCAGGAATTCTCCATGCACTGCGAGATGTCTGCAGGGCCACCCATTCCAACTCCCAGCTCAAAGGCGTGCAATTATGATGAAGCTACTCAGAAGTGAGTTGAGACCTGCGAAACCTGTAGGGGCGTTTGTTGGCTGCATGTATGCTCCTTGGTTAAAGCTGCAGCTTTTGACCTAATTCATTCAACCTTTATTTATACAGGTTAGTCTCATTGAGCCTCGAGGACTCGTTTACAAGAGAGACCTGTTTTAACAAAGAATGATAACAGACGATTTTAAAAGAAGGCATGTAAATGGAAGAAAATATTTTTAAAAGTGTGTATCGACAATAAACTGTCATCAGCATAAAAATGTAAGGATGCATCAGGGATGATCTGACCTGCATTACCTATGTAGATAGTGAAGAGGATGGGTCCTAACACTAAGCCTTGTGGTGCACCGTTTCTGATTATCCTGTTTTTGCTGTAGGTGGAAGGAGCTCTATGGTAAGGACGGTGTGTGTGACTGTTGTGAGTCAACATGCCAGTCAGCGGAACCAGAGGGTGAGTTTCCACCTTAGTTATTTGTTTTTTGACCGTGTAGTAAAGCTGTCCATCGAACACGGCGTTTAGATGCATGGATCTTAATCTGTATCTTCAATAGATAAAATATTTAAGTTAATGCATGGTGCAAAGTGCAATAAATGGCAATGTCTTGCAAAATTAGGATGCAAGTTGAAAGTTTGGCATCCAACACGTCTCATTTCAGGAGGGTCTGACTCTGAGAAGGTCGTCTCCAGGCACCCTTGGAAACTTGACTGAAGATAAATCTGAAGACGTTGACCACCTGATATCTGCCGACACTAAGCCAGTCATCTCCAACTGGAAAGAGCGCACAGACTTTGCGACTGCGAGCGAGGTTAAAAAGAATGAAATGCTAAATCTAAACCAAAGTTGGGAACTCGCCTATTGAATGAGATGTCATTAGTTAATAAATTATTTGGGATAAGTAACTTTTGCACCATTTTTCATAAATTTCTTCAAAGAGTTGGCACTGTTTGCACGTTGAGCAATGTACTCGTGTATCAGCATGCACATGTTTCGAAGCATCTCCTGGAAATGAGCGACTGCAGTTTGGTAAATGCAGTCGTGTACAACGAAGGGATGGAAGAGATTCACTGGTTTGGTTTTGGTGAACTCCGTGGGGAGTTCAATGACCTGGGCTAAAGGGTTGCCAATAAGAACATGGGTCAGCAGCTTCTTCTCCAGGCTTGCCTCTATAAATCCCAGCAAGTCTTGTAGCCTGCGAGTCAAAAAGTCTGGGTTCCACGCTGATGGTTTTTTGGTCAACAGAAGATGCATCAGTGCCATTTTGAAATGGTAGTCTGTTAGTGCGGAACTTCCTGTCAATGCCATTTGTCTCCTGTGAATGAAACAAGCAATTTCAAGAATTTGATTGTGGCAGGAGTTTTCAGGGAGACGTTTGGAGAGGTACTCCAAAAGGCAGTCCTCATAGTTGGTCATGGAGAGCGTCCAGAAGGTGTCCGAAGTACTTGAGGCCCACGGTGTAATGAAGAAATGGGCTTCAGAGTTGAACTTGATCACTGGGTTCATATTGAAGCTGATCTTCTTCCCCGATCTGAACCGAATGACTAGAGCGCCCGGAGCCTCCATGTGGCGGACGATCAGCTCAAACTCGTACTTGTGTGAAATTTGTGCCCAGGCTTGTTTGATGGTTCTCTGAAACCACCTGGCAACTTTGGCTTTAGACAGGAACAGAGAGTTCTTGGAGCATAGATCATCCCAAACATCCACAGTTTTTGTTTTAATCTCGCCCTCGCAATGCAACAAACAAACCATCTCCTCAGAGGACTGGCAGGGGCAGCCATTTTGGCTTTTCTTTTCTTCCACCAGTTTTATTTGACCGCAGACGTGCATGTCCAACAACAGGCCGCTCACCCGGTTGTTTCCGAGCTGACACTGAAAACCGTACGGCTCAGGTGGAGTGACGTGCACAACGATATTGCACGCGTTCACCACTTGGAAGTTTTCAATCACCATGCCGCCATTGTTGTCGCAGATGCTTCTCATGCCTTCTAAAAGGTCACTTGCAAAACCTTCCAAGAACTCTCCCTCTCTCCGCTTCTTCTCAAATGAGATTTGGACACATTTATCAAAAAAATAATGCAGAGTGGCGGCGTCGGGTAGTTGGACTCCAGCAACTCTGCGTTCTGCAGGGAAGGTCCTGCTCGCCTCCTGGTTCGTTTGAAAAGTCCTCAGGTATTTTCGGAGGAAGCGAATCGTGGAAATAATGGAGAAGGTGTTCCAAATATACCAGAGGTAATCCCTCTCCCCAGCTGTTCCCAGCTGTGCAGTTTCAGCTTCTGCAGGTGACTTTTCAGACTTTTTGTTTCTTCCCTGTGGACTCCCCGAGCCTTTAGTAAAGCTGCTGGCGAGGGTGTCTTGTTCAGTCTTTGGTTCACCGTTATAGACTTCAAGATTGGTAGAAGACTTGGCAACACTGTTCTTTGGTGATCTGTGATCAGCCCCTCTTGGTTCCTCAGAAACGGTCACATCTGAGTCTGATGATCCATCTTTTTCGATAAGCTGCCGATCAAACTGATTCGGTTGCTCATACATATTTGTGTAACCGTGAGGCTCTTGATTTCCATTTTGAGTCATTTTATCACCAACTTGGTCTAGCTTCTCTTCCCCCCTCAGCAGCCTCTCTTCATGCGTCTGCAAACCTGGAGTGATGACCTTATCCCACTCCTCGACACCAGGGTCTCTGGGACACAGCAGAAGCCCTAACGCCACCACGAACACTTGCAGCACCGTTTCTTGCATCATCACTTCCGTCTGAAAAGGTTGGAGCAGTGTTCTGTTAATTTTATTTTTAAAAATGCATCATCGACGAAGGTAAAAAAAAAAAACAATGCAATTACACTATTAAGAAATGATGCAGGTAAAATCGGTTAAAGTGAATTTCTCGATTGCCAAAAGTTACTTTAGCTTCTTTCCTTTTTGAGGACAGCATGTAAAGCACTGCTTTTTAGTACATACAACTTTAAACTGAGGACAAAAGGGAACAAACACTCACCTGAATAGAGAATTTTGATCACAACGCAATGTTCAGATGGTGTGTAAGTAAAAAAAGGAAGCGACCTGAACGCACCGATAAGCTGTGATCTCTTCCTATTTTCGATGTAGGTTGCTCACTTCCTGTACACCCTGCCCATGTGCTCTGACATTTTCCTGTGTGATGCTCAGAAGTAAAAAACGTTTGAGCTGACTTCCTGAAATTTCAGCTGCATTTTGAGTCATTGGAGGTTTCAGTTGTGATCTGCAGCAGTGAATATCAGGATGCACAGTTATGTTCAAATAAAACCAATGTAGTATGAAGGCTTCAGGAAAAAGAGTAATGTTTGTATGGCTATGTTTGTATGGCTGTAAGTTTCTGCCTTTTGTTGTGGGCTTCCAATTGGTTTGTCACATTCTGGTTCATCTTGTGGATACAGGATTTTTCAATCCAATGTATTTTATTTATTTAACGCTATGTCACAACAAAAGTTGCCTCATGGCACTGTACAAAAGCATTTATACATTATGAAAGCCAATAAATTTATCAAAGGAAGCCGACGGATTGTGTTAATGCTTCACTTGGTCTCAGTATCTCATCTTGAGCAAGCACAAAGGCAACAGTGGGAAGGTAAAACTCGCTCTTTAACAGGAAGAAACCTCCAGCAGAACGAGCGGCCATCTGCTTCAACCGGTTTGAGAGGACAGGAAGTAGAAACGAACACAGAATGACGGGTCCAGATGAACTTTCTATAGGAGGAAAGACAAAAAAATGCACTTTAAAGAGAAAATCATTATAAATCAGAGAATTTGAGTTTTTTTTTATTGTCATTCGCATCATATGTGGTACATGTGATGGAAAAAGATTATGTACACAGGGTCCTAGTTGCATCCAACAGAGTACAGTAGAGTAGTAAATGCAAAGTAGAGCAAGTAAAGACAGCAGCAGAGTGAGGAAATGATGGTCAATTTGTCCTCCAGCAGTAAGTCTAAATCTATAGCAGCATAACTAAGGAAAAGCTCAGGAAACCCAAGTCAACTAATTATAGGATTTATCATAAAGGAAAGTCTTCACCCCAGTCTTAAAACTGGACAATGTGTCGGCCTCACAGACAGAAACTGGAAGTTGGTTCCACAAGAGAGGAGCCTGATAACTGAAAGATCTGTCTCCCATTCTGCTTTTAGAAACTGTAGGAATCACAAATAAACCTGCAGTCTGAGAGCAAAGTGCTCTGTTAGGAAAATATGGAACAATAACATGTTGAAATTAAGATGGAGCTAGGTTGTTGAGGTCTTTGTAAGTTAGAATTAAGTTTTTTGAATTCTGTTTTGGATTTGACAGGGAACCAATGGAGAGAAGCTGAAACTGGAGTATCTTTTATCAACTCCCATTAAGGCTCTGGTGGCAGTATTTTGGATCAGCTGAAATACTTTTTTAAAGAATTCATTGGACACCCAGATAAACAATCGCAATAGTCCAGCCTAGACATGTTCAAAGGGTTCTGTGAAATAAACCCAAGCCCTTAGATTTCCATTTTAGATACGATAAACTTGTATCTTGTTGGTTTATCTCTACACATTTGAAAACAGATTCACTTTTCGCCTGTGACAGGACAACCACATGTTCCAGCCAAAGCCACAGAAATTTGAATAGGTTGAAAGCTTGTTTGCATGTCTGGATTGTGAGAGCTACATGAACAATACTGCGTCCTGGACAATCCGATGCCTCGGATGGACACAAAAGACAAGATTTCATTTAGGAAAACAAACACATTAATCTAAAAGATGAAATGGACAATAGGAAGTGTGTTGGTTTATGTTTGAGCCTTCTGAGAGTGCCTGCGTTGGACCAGAATCTTTTGTGGACTCACTATAACCCAGGTGCCTCTAAGGGCGGGGCACGGTGACGGCTTCAGTTTTCTACGCCGTCAGAGTTCAAGAAGTACTTTTACAGCTGATCGCATGTGGATACTCTGTTCATTTACCATGGCCTTTACTTTTATATGACAACTTTTCATCTGCTTATCCACGCCAATAAAACGGTAAGTTTTTATATTTACACATCTTTTTAATTTTCATTGAGCTAATCTGATCGCATGAAAGTGGTTCGTTGGTTTATTTTAAACTGGCTGAAAGAATAAGTTAAAGTCCTTTGGAATCCCAATAAATCTTGTTTGCTAAAAAAAATGCTAAAGCATCAAAGTCGGCAGGAATTTGAAAACAAACTTTCTGGTTCATGACAAAATGATGATGTAATGCTAACATTTTAATGCCTACTATAACTTGGCAACTGGATTATCATCTGTGAATCTGTTTAGATCTGGACATGTTTATTTCTTTAAAGAAATAATTTTGTCACTTAAAATACTATATGCAGAACATCAATTCTTTTTTTTTAACCTACAGAACATATAAGGCATCATACCCCTTCAACTTTTACACATTCTGGGAAGTTGGCACCAAATATTTTACTGACATTTTATGTGAAACTACAGTAATGGCAAATAAACATGAAGTAAAAGGACAATAAAAATGAGAAAGTTGTCATGCTTATTTTGTTATCAACCTCTTTTACTCTGAAATCCCAAACTATCCGAGTGAATGGTTGTTTGTCTCGTTTGTCTCTATATGTGTCTCTGTGATGGACTTGCGACCTGACCAGGGTGTACCCTGCCCCTCGCACTGTGATTGCTGGATATGGGCACTGGTGACCCCCGTGACCCAAAATGAAATAAACGGGTAAAGATGATGGATGGATCCCAAATTACAGACCAGAATTAAAATAATAAATAATTTTAAATTCTGTGTAATTGAATCTGTCTAAATCTACCGGTAGCTGTTCTGTGTGAAGACTTCAACTTTGTGACAGAATATTATTGCTCAAACGGCATCATGAAGACCAAGGAACACCAGCCTGATTGGGATTAAAGTTGTTTGTGTTTATGTTTGTGTTTATTAAATTTGTTCATTTTTTTTACAAAAGAAACAATACAAGACAATCTCATAAATGATAATGTACAAAATATAAAAAAATGAAAGGTAGCAGAAGAATAAATCTTATTATATCTGCCCCTTACTTCCAACAATCAGATTAAACAATAATAATCAACCATGTAAACAATAATAATCTTCAACCAACTTTTTCCAACAATCAGATTAAACAATAATAATCAACCATGTAAACAATAATAATCTTCAACCAACTTTTTCCAACAATCAGATTAAACAATAATAATCTTCAACCAACAGTACAAAATGACTAACTCTTTCTAATTTTTTAACTAATACAATACACATTTTCTAACTAATACAATACACATTACGCTATTTCATATATATTTTTTAACACATTTGTTTTGATCATTTTCTTAAATGTAAACATTGACTTGGCATTTTTAACTACATTCTCCAAGCCATTCCATAATCTAATTCCCTGGATTGAGGTAGAACGTCCCTTCAAACTAGTTCTGAATTGTGGTTTTACAAACATCTCTGTCCCCTTAAGATTATAACAACTTTGTCTTTTAACAAAATGCATTTGGATATTTAAAGGTAATGCATTATTTTGAGCCCTATACATAACTGATAAAATATTATAGTCTACCAAATCATGGAACTTCAATAACTTCAGTTGATAAAATAATGTACTTGATGGATGACGGTAATGTTTTCTAGTGATAATTCTTACAGCTCTTTTCTGTAATACAAAAATAGGCTTTGTGATTGTTTTACACGCATTCCCCCAAACATCAATACAATAGATTAAGTGTGGAACAATGATTGTGTTATACAACAAATACAGAGCTTTATCATTCAATAGGTCTCTGACTTTGTACAGTACTGCAATCGATTTAGCTATTTTTATTCTTACAGAATTTATGTGTTGTTTCCATGTCAGTTTGTCATCAATGATAACACCCAAAAACTTCACCTCATTCACTCTACAAATCTCAACATCCTCAATTTTGAGTGGAACATCAACAGTTTTCTTTTTATTACCGAATATCATGTAATTAGTTTTTTCTAGATTTAATGATAATTTATTTATTTTAAACCAAGTTTGTATCTTGACAAATTCTGTCTTTATCAATTCCAACATTTGTTCTATATCTTCACCTAAACAGAAAAAAGTGGTATCATCAGCAAAAAGTACACATTTAAGGAGTCCTGACACATTTACCAAGTCATTCACATATAAAATAAAAAGCTTTGGTCCAAGTACAGAGCCTTGGGGAACTCCACATGTGATATTACAGAGGTCAGATCTTACATCATTTATTTGTACAAATTGTTTCCTATCTTTTAAGTAGCTAGATTAAAGTTGTTCAACCTTAAAGTAGGGTTAGGTCAAAATCCCAGTAAAGAACGCAGCTGCCCGATTTTTAACCAGCACACGCAAAAGAGAGCACATTACACCAATCTTGGCCTCCCTTCACTGGCTACCGGTTCATCTTCGAATCCAATTCAAAATTCTCATGTATGTCTACAAATCGCTGAACAGTCTCGCCCCCGCCTATCTCTCGGATCTGATACACCCATATGTCCCTCCACGTGCTTTGAGGTCAGAGGATCAGGTACTCTTAATAGTTCCAGAAACTCGCCTTAAGCGCAGGGGTGACAGGGCGTTCTCTGTAGCAGGCCCAAGACTCTGGAACGAGTTACCGCTGCTCATCAAACAGGCCCCCTCCCTCTCGGTTTTCAAATCCCGGTTAAAAACTCACTACTACTCCATTGCTTTCAATGCCAGCTGATTTGTATTGGATCGTTTGATTTATGATCTGCAATGTTTTTATGTTTTTCGTGTTGTACTTCATTGTCTGTGTTGCCTGTTGCGTGTTTGTTTGTCCAGCACTTTGGTGTGGACTTGTTCCTGTTTAAAGTGCTTTATAAATAAAATGGTATGGTATGGTAGAGCATTGCAAGTTTGTGGTAACGTGACAAAGTGAAGCTGAATGATGTATAAATACTTCTTATTTCTTTGTCTTTGCACAGATTTACCCCTGAACCAAAGGTCCACCACATCTCGCAAACATGGATAAGTTCCGTATGATGTTCCAGTTCCTCCAGTCCAACCAGGAGTCTTTCATGAATGGGATTTGTGGGATCATGGCGTTGGCAAGTGCCCACATGTACTCTGCCTTCGAGTTCAGCTGCCCCTGCATGCCAGAGTACAACTACGCCTACAGCACTGGACTGCTCATCGTCCCTCCCATATGGTTCTTTCTATTAGGTTTTGTACTGAACAATAACGTGTCTGTGTTGGCCGAGGAGTGGAGACGGCCTACTGGGAGTCGCACAAAGGATCCAACAATCCTGCGCTACATGCTTTGTTCGGTCACGCAGAGATCCCTGATCGCACCTGCAGTCTGGGTGTCTGTCACACTCATGGATGGTAAGAGCTTCCTCTGTGCTTTCAGCGTCAGCCTGGACATTGAAAAGTTTGGAAATTACAGTTTTGTCAGACAGATGTCAGAGACGGAGAAGCTTAAACTGTTGGCAAGAATTCCCTGCAAAGACCTGTTTGAGCATGAAGAATTAAGAGTGGCTGCATCGCGGTACATCAAGTGTATATCACAGGTATCGTGAAATTTACTTTGTTGTGAAATTTACTTTGTTTAAAGATCTTAAACTATTTCTCACGTTTTTTTTTTTTTTTTGTCAAAGACCGACCAAACACCTGTACTATGGTTGCACAATTAATTATGGCAACATAATTGGTCTAACCAAGACATATGACCCAAAGGCCAAAAGTGGCCTTTGAATAATCTCCATTTAGCCCCTAAATAAACTGACAAAAAATATTTTTAAAAATTGATGAAAATATCTTTTATCAATTAAACTTAACCAGGTTTACATTAAACATATTGGGCAAATACAAGGAAAACCTTTAGGCTAAAACATTTTTAAGCTGTTTCCAGAGCTAGACTGAACGTTGAAGACTCCAAAAATGGACAAATATGTTTAGGCTAATATATCGTCACAAGACCAAGTTTGCAGAAAGCATTTCATATACAGGTCCTTCTAAAAAAAATTAGCATATTGTGATAAAGGTCAGTATTTTCCATAATGTAATGATAAAAATGAAACTTTCATATATTTTAGATTCATTGCACTCCAACTGAAATATTTCAGGTCCTTTATTGTTTTAATATGATGATTTTGGCATACAGCTCATGAAAACTCAAAATTCCTGTCTCAAAAAATTAGCATATTTCATCCGACCAATAAAAGAAAAGGGTTTTTAATACAAAAAAAAGTCAACCTTCAAATAACTATGTTCAGTTATGCACTCAATACTTGGTCGGGAATCCTTTTGCAGAAATGACTGCTTCAATGCGGCGTGGCATGGAGGCAATCAGCCTGTGGCACTGCTGAGGTGTTATGGAGGCCCAGGATGCTTCGATAGCGGCCTTAAGCTCATCCAGAGTGTTGGGTCTTGCGTCTCTCAACTTTCTCTTCACAATATCCCACAGATTCTCTATGGGGTTCAGGTCAGGAGAGTTGGCAGGCCAATTGAGCACAGTAATACCATGGTCAGTAAACCATTTACCAGTGGTTTTGGCACTGTGAGCAGGTGCCAGGTCGTGCTGAAAAATGAAATCTTCATCTCCATAAAGCTTTTCAGCAGATGGAAGCATGAAGTGCTCCAAAATCTCCTGATAGCTAGCTGCATTGACCCTGCCCTTGATAAAACACAGTGGACCAACACCAGCAGCTGACATGGCACCCCAGACCATCACTGACTGTGGGTACTTGACACTGGACTTCTGGCATTTCCTTCTCCCCAGTCTTCCTCCAGACTCTGGCACCTTGATTTCCGAATGACATGCAAAATTTGCTTTCATCTGAAAAAAGTACTTTGGCCGCTGAGCAACAGTCCAGTGCTGCTTCTCTGTAGCCCAGGTCAGGCGCTTCTGCTGCTGTTTCTGGTTCAAAAGTGGCTTGACCTGGGGAATGCAGCACCTGTAGCCCATTTCCTGCACACGCCTGTGCACAGTGACTCTGGAATCGGCCCTTCTCCACAATCTTCCTCAGGGTCCGGTCACCTCTTGTCGTTGTGCAGTGTTTTCTGCCACACTTTCCCTTCCCACAGACTTCCCTTGATACAGCACTCTGGGAACAGCCTATTTGTTCAGAAATGTCTTTCTGTGTCTTACCCTCTTGCTTGAGGGCATCAATGATGGCCTTCTGGACAGCAGTCAGGTCGGCAGTCTTAGCCATGATTGTGGTTTTGAGTAATGAACCAGGCTGGGAGTGTCTAAAAGCCTCAGGAATCTTTTACAGGTGTTTAAAGTTAATTTGTTGACTCAGATGTTTATAGCTCGTTTAGAGAACCTTTTCATGATATGCTAATTTTTTGAGACAGGAATTTTGGGTTTTCATGAGCTGTATGCCAAAATCATCAGTATTAAAACAATAAAAGACCTGAAATATTTCAGTTGGTGTGCAATGAATCACAGCACCTGTATGGTCCCCCCCACCCCCTCCCACAAAAAAAATAAAAAAATCTCTATCCTCCAAACGGCCCTTTGATTGCTTTCGATATCTTCATTTGGCCCTTTGTAAAAAAAAAAATTTAACCAACCCCTGGTCTAACCTAAAACTATCAAGAGGGGATCTTTTTGATGAAAGCTTATCAAAAAGACAATAAGGTCACAATGAGTCTCATGTACAAAGACTTGAGTGGATTTCCTACTGAAATACAGCGTACGCATAAAAAAAAAAACTGTTCGCACAAGTAAACCATGTGTGCACGTGAATTCAAGCCTTCCTTTGTACATCCCAGTTGACTTGAGCACACATGAGGGAATACCTGACTTCTCCCTTGACACCCCTCAATTTAAATATACAAATATATTTAAACATATCCTGCACCGAAACATATCCTGCACCGGAGGAATCTCCTCTCTGCACTATTGAAAAGTATGTCTACACGCGGGAGAAGAGAAACTTCACCGAATGTGAGTTGGAGACGCTTCTAAATGAGGTAGAGGAATGTAAAAACATTGTTTGGCAAGCTGTTCTCTGGCATTAATGCCAAGGAGTGAGTGTAATTGCTGTGGGGTCAGAGCAGCACACGCCCACAGAAATTAAGACAAAATGGTCAGACATATTAGGATGATTACCGGTAAATGAATGTACTCACCAAGAAACCCCCCACCCTGTGCACCATGACAGCTCGTAGTCTGTTCCATACCATGCTGTTCATTTGAATTAAAGAATTGTGTGTTGCAGGCTGCCTTCCCACAATGTTGGTTAGTTGTTTTTGCACATCACATATAATTTGCAGATTGAATGAAAATGTTTCCTATAACAAACATCCTTTGGTGCTTTTTATAGGATTGTGTGTTTGATATCTCAGATTACAATAGGAAAACCAGCTGTCACTGCAAATTGCACTTTAATGTTGGCCTGTTCAACTGCATTGTGTGGAATATGATATACTGTACCTGGTTGACATACAAGCCATCCCACACGGCTCAGCTCGCAGGCTCGACTGGCACAGTCTTGATCGGTCTGCCAGCTCCTTCTGGAATGCCCCTAATGATGGGAACGCCAGTGCAGCTGTATGTGTACAGGCAGTGCACGGTTCCTCACTGTCACACTCAAAGACTGGCTGAAGCCCCAAGCACAGTTTCAAAAGAATTGCACTTGAAAACCTAAAACTACTGAGCCAGTCATCGTGGGCCAGAAAATCCTCTGTCTCTAAATACATGCTCTCTGCGTGTTGCGTCATTCAGTATAGACTAATATTGTTGTTAAAGGTATTTTCTGCACCATTTTTGCACATGCTTTTCTATCCACTAATTTAATTGCATACAGTATTTTCTGGTGTATAGGTCACACCTGTGTATAGGTCGCATTGCCCAGATTGGAAAAATCCCTAGATAGGTCGCACCTACATTTAGCTCTGCTGCAAATGTCTGCCACAGGAGCGCACAGCAAGGCTTTTAAGAAGATTAACACTTAAAAACAATTATTTGTTTGATAAAAATTATAGTAAATATATGTCTGAGCTGAACTTTTCCTTAATAAATGAACGTAATTGTGAAATGAGCTGGATTTAAAAATTTGTTTCACCGAAAGTGATAACGAGCCATATATAGGTCGCAGGCCATGAAAAAACCCATTAAAAGGTGCG
>JBBPBX010048269.1:15282-25817 GCA_038048925.1 Garcialebias charrua | reverse complement strand
AAATTTAATTGATTTTGGGGTGAAATAAAGCTCAAGGCAACAACAACAACAACAACAACAACAACAACAACAACAACAACAACAACAACAACAACAACAACAACAACAACAACAACAACAACAACAACAACAACAACAACAAAAAAGTGAGTTTGGACTTTGTCAAAGGTGAGAAAAAAGTCTAGAATGGCTGCACCAGTGATTCACAGAGATTCACTTACAATTAGTCAACAAAAGACTGCTCAGGAACTTAACAGGAGAATAAAAAGAACTTGCGCAGACTTTTGGATCAGGCTGCGGTGCATTGTCTGGGTGTGAGCAGCGCTGGAACATCTGGTGTTGGTGGCACCAGGACGAGCACAGCTGCAGCTCCAGAGATATCAGGATGGATGAAGATATCGTCATGAGTTCTGTGGGTTCAGCGCTACAAACATGATCGATGGCCATGGCTTCAATATGTGTGCACACAGAGTTTGGGGTGTAAATTCAAGCTCTGTAGCCAAAAAGAAAAAGTAAAAATAACAGAAACTTTGACTGGTCTTTGCTGTATGAAACACGGATAAAGGGAAAGACTTGAGACGGCTGCAGCAGGTGGAGCTGCTAATGACTTGACAGACTATGAAGATGCTGATGGTTCAATTGAGAACACAGGGTGTGACAGATCAAAGAGACCTTTTAGACTGATAAAGCAAAATGGAAGTTACAAAATACAATAAAGTTAATTAAAAAAAAGTTTTTTAAAGACAAGTGTTGGAGTTGATATCTTAAAATGATCAAGGATGATATTAAATGTTTTTTTGGTAAGTTTGTTGTATTTTGGGATGAAGTGACGGTTCTGCATGATTCATTAATGGAGGTTGTGAAAGATAAATATGGATCAAAGCAAAGGTGATTAATATGATTAATTAATGATAAGCAAATATGTTCAATGCATTTATCTAATGTTGATCATACAAATGCAGTTGAAGATGTTTGCCTGATGATGGATGAGTCAAATGTGAGCAGACATCCCAACAATCTGCAGTTTACCGTTTCTGCTCACATTATTACTGAAGCTGAAAAAAGCTGCAATTGTTGCACGTGCAGCCACTCTAACTGAACAATATGCTCCTGTCCTGAGGAGCAAGAACAACAACTATGGAGGAGGAGAGAGCAGCTTACACTGGAAGGTGAAGTAGCTGCAACAACTGTTAAAGTAACAGTTCTTCACGGTTCTGATGATGGACGTAATGCAGTGTCCCATCAGATGGAATTGACTGGAATTGGATTGATGAGCAGAAAGCTAGATCACAATCAAGTTTGATTGTTCATAATGCCATGACAAAGGAGCATGAAGTACACTCAGGATCTTCACTAACAAAAAAAACATTTCACAAACCCTTCCAGCTGTAATGAGTCCAAAAGAGTCAAGCCAAAGGACTGCAGCTGAAATGTCAAGTGGAATTTACACAGACATCTGCAGGAATTTACAGCAACAGAACTACATTACAGAAGCTCTTCTTCAACAAGTGTTCAATGCCTTTACCAGCTAGAGACATTCAACTATTTGATGGAAATCCTCTGGAATTTAAAATGTTCATCAGAGCATTTGATCATACTGTGGAAGACATAACCCATAAAGCTGACATGCTTGTTCTTTTTGAAACAGTTCATCCAAGGACAGTCAAGGGAAGTTGTAAATACCTGTCAGCACATGGATCCTGAACATGGATGTACACTGCCTGGCGAAAAACCTGTCACATGAGTACGTTGGAAAAGAGTTTAAGATTGCTGCTGCCCACTGGGAAAAAAAAAACTGTCTTGGCCTCAAATTAAATCTGAGGATTCAAATTCAAACTTTGTTTTTAGGAGGTAGTTGTAACCTAAGGAGTGAACTGGATGGAAATGGACACACCAACTACAATGAGAATCATAATGTCCAAACTACCAAACAAGCTGAGAGAAAGGTGGAGGATTGCTGCACATGAAGGATCTAAAACAAATGCAGAGCAGTGTTCTGTGATATTGATACTTTCCTTGAGCGTGAAGCCAACATTACTAAGATCCAGCACAGGGAAGAGGCAAAGGGGAATATACAGTATTTGCTCCAACAATTAAGGTTTCTGACTATATAGGAAAACTGAAGGCAACTGGTGATGTTTCAATTAAAAAGGATGAGTTTACCGTTTGTATGTACTGTTCATACTCATTGGACGAGCATCCTCAAACTAAATAGAAAAAGGCATGGAGAGAAATGTTCCTTTCTAAAGGAGACAGGAGTTTGGTTTTGCATCCTTATGCATGCTCAATAATCCAGGTAGATAAATTTAATCCGTTGAGTCTGGTCCTCTGGATGGATTCTTCTTTGTTTAAATCTGCTGAAAGCAAGGAAGAAACCCAAACAAGACTCCAGCCAGTCATCAGGTGAAATGGAGGACCCCAGACAGTGGTCATTCCGTATGTTGAGGGAGTTTCCGAGAAACTGAGATGTTTATTTTCTAAACATGACATCCCAGTGGTTTTCCAACCACAAAATACATTGCAGCAAAGACTGGTCCATCCCAAAGATCCAGTCCCCCAGCACAAACAGAGTAATACCATGTATACTGTTCAGTGTCAGGAGGGCTGTGATCAGTCTTGCATCAGATAAACTAAACAGCCACTGGACAAAAGGATGGCCCAGCACAGAAGAGCAACATCATCAGGACAGGACTCTGCAGTCTACACTCATCTGCAACCCTCCTCATAACTTTAAGTCAAAGAAGAAAAGAGCTCCAGACCTTTAATGCAAAAGACAAACACCTCAGTGCAGTGTGAAAAGAAGGTTAAGGGCATTTTCAGGACTCAAAGAATTTCAACAGATGATATTTTAGAGGCAGAAATGTGCATCATTCGCAGCTCAAAGAAGAAACTGGTGTTGTTTCATCTGGAAAGCCTACAGTTAAAAGGAGTTGTATTGATTCATGTTTGCAGGACGGTCTGCTTAAAGTAAAGCAGCCCTGCAACACCCGTCATTCGCCATACTCACCAACAGCTCGGTCATAGTTGGAAAAATCCTGTTTTATCCAAAGCAAGAAGGACATGTTTGATTAAAAAAAATCAAACTCTGCAATCAAAAACATCTTATCCAACTGCTCTACTTGTAAACAATACAGTGGAAGGGCACGACTTTCCAGTTGAAAGAATATTGCCTGATCTCAGCTTTTTCAAAGTCCTGACACTGACAGACGCATGTATTAAAGACCTGAGACGATCACGAGCAGACAAGGTCAAGTCACTCAGATTTGTTCTGATAATGGCACTTATTTTGTTGGTGCAATAAATAAAAAAATTACAACTAAAAGGTTTGCTTGTGGATTCAACAGCTCCTCGTGATTCATGAATGCTTGGTGGAGTCCTGGAAACATCTCCTGATAGGAACAGTCTATCTTAAAATAAAGGGCAGCAAAATACAAAGATCTGTGACTCAATGGTGCTGATGGAAACCAGTTTCAGAATCAGTTCTGTTTGAATTGTTTTTGTTTTGAACAACTGGAGACCAAAATATACATATATTTTTTAACATTTAAAACTCAACAGAGTGAAAAATTGTGACCTGTCACACAAACTGGTGTAACATTTGGAAATGTTCTTTAATGAACGTTTGGTTAGAAACACATGAATCAGTTTACCTTTATTAAATAACTTATTATTAAATCTTTATTCATCTAAAATATCAAGTTGGGGTAAAGGGGCAGTGCAGAAAATGATAGTTGCACTACACCACTAACCACTGCATCACTGTAGAGAAGTGAAAAAGTAGCTAAACCATAGTATTACTTTTCCTGTTTGTCAGTACAGGTTTCCATGATCCCAACCCGTCTGCCAATAAAATTTGATTTTTTTTTTTTTTAGGATATACCCTTGCCAGATAAAGAAATGACTAATTCTGCAGCTGGAACCTTTATTCTCAACAATGGGCCAGTTCGGTGTCGGCCCCAATGAATTCTAAGAGAATGGTGATTAAATGTCTGTTTATTCTTTTGTTTGTAATTTTTTTAACGCAGACCGACAGCTGCAAGAATTATGGATTTAAATTAAAAACATGTAACATGATGCTCTGACTGCTAAAACAACATATTTCGACCATGTGTTGGTTCAGCTGTGTGTCTGAAACAAAGAGTACCTCAGTGAAGGCAACGTCCTCTTTAATATGGAAGAAGCGAGAACTGTGTGAGACCAGTTTGACCTCCAGGAAGTGCTCAGCTGAGTTCTGAGGGGAAACAAACAGAAACAGGTCACACTTCAGAGCCAGGATTTCTTCAGCTGGGCTGCTCAGACCTGCTCCTGAACCCTGCAGTGACTGGACTCAGGACAGACTCATTCAGGTCCATTTGCTCAAGCCGGTTCTGAATGTTTTCTTCCACCGCAGGTCTTGAGAGAAAACATGGCGCTCAAAGCTGACTGTGTTTTCTGATGAATTCTGCAGTAACATTTTTATTGGCTCCAGGATGAATACTTAAAGTTGAGCACATTTACTAATATTTTCCCTCCATTTTGGAAAAAAAAAACAGAATCATGAGAACTCAGAGACTTTAAGGAAAGCTGAGATGCCACAGAGTACCTGAAGGAGGCGATAGTGCCAACATGACCACCAGAAAGAAAACAGAAATATAACTCCTTGAACAAAAATCCAACCTGTTTTTATATAATTCATCTTTCGTTCAGTAAATTACATTTGTAGTTGAAAACTAAAACTTAAAGTGACAAAACTGAGAAAAATGTAACAATGGCTCCCTCAGATTAGGCTGCCTTCAGGCCCAGGCCTCCCTTGCAAAAGAGATCTGTGATCTCAATGGGATTTGCCTGGTTAAATAAAAGTTAAATAAAAATAAATAAATAAATAAATAAAAAAGATTGTGGTTCCAAAACAAGACCATAAAATATGAAATAGATAGCCCATTGTCACAACTTCTGTTCATAACTTCCATGGACATAATTTATTGGAGCAGCCATGGGACGGAGCCACGGAGGGAGTCCGGTTCAGTGGCCTCAGAATTCCTTCTCTGCCATTTGTAGCTGAGGTGGTCCTGTTGGCGTCATTGTGCCCTGATCCTCAGCTCTCACTGGAGCAGTTCGCTGTTGAGTGTGAAGCAGCTGGGATGAGAATCACCACCTCCAAATCTAAGGCCATGGTCCTCAGTCGTAAATGGGTGGATTACGCTCTTCGGATCGAGGGTGAGGTTCTGCCTCAAGTGGAGGAGTACAAGTATCTCGGGTTTTGTTGACGAGTGAGGGAAGACTGGACAGATTGGTGCAGCGTCTGCAGTATTACGGATTCTGTATCGGTCCGTTGTTGTAAAGAGGGAGATGAGCTGAAGGCGAAGCTCTCCGTTCACTGGTCCCTCTACGTTCCTACCTTCACCTATGTCCATGAATTCTAGGTAGTGACCGAAAGAACAATATAACGGATACAGGCGGTGAAAATTAATTTCCTCTGCAGGGTAGCTGGACTCTCCCTGAGGGTAAGAAGTTCCGTTATCTGGGAGAGACTTGAGAGGAGCCAGTTGAGATGGTTCAGGCATCTGGAAAGGACACTCCCACGGCACTTCCCTAGAGAGGTGGTTCAGGCATGTCCAACTGGGAAGAGACGCCGATTCGTGGGGGCCAAGATGGTGCAGAGGCAGGGCAGCCGGCTTGGGATCCGAAAGACCCAGGTTCGATCCCTGTTCACTGCATACCTTGTAGTGTCTCTGGGCAGCACACCTCATCCCCAAATTGCCCCCCGGGCGCTTTCAATAGCTGCCCACTGCACCACCTGGTGGTGGATGGGTTAAATGCAGAGACTAGTTTCATCTTGTATGGAAACATACACTGATGACATTGTGTGACATTATTATTATTATTATTATTAAAGGATGTAAACATCGCAAGCCGTTCAAACTGCCCATTCAGTCCATGACGTCCATCCTGCAGAACCAGTTCAAACGGGTGGGGTAGGTGGAAAGCCACGTTCAAATTCAATTGGCCTTGTCTTTAACCTGCATTCCAACCTCGCCCCTGATTGGGTAGTGTAATTTTACAAGTCCATCCCCAGGAAGACCCAGGCCACACTGGAGGGACCATGTCTCTCGGTTGGCCTGGAAACATTTTTGGAATCCTCCCAGAAGAGTTGGAAGAAGTGGCTGTGGAAAGAGATGTCTGGGCCTCCCTGCTCAAACTGCTGCCCCCGCGACCTGACTTCAGAACAAGCAGAAGATAATGGATGGACACAAAAATATTAGTTTGAAAGCAATCTTCTCTTAGGAAAACGTTTGTGATGTTCCACAAACCAAACTCAATTTATGACACCAGGAATCAATGGACCTAGCCCTCTCCTTCCATTCGGTTCATGCTGCACCCAATCTTTGCCTTGGTTTCTTTGTTCTGGACAAAGTAACATGTCTCCTGGAGTCCTCCTTCCTCCAAGTCTTCAAATTGAGAATCTTGTATAATGAATCGGGGCCTTTTGTGCCGTAGTGAAAGTGTTGCTCTGGTCTATCATGGTGAAGAAGGAGCTAAGCTGAAAGGCAAATCTCTGAATTTATCAATCCATCTATGCACATATATCTTCAGTCCTCGCCTATGTTAATGAATTATGGATCAGGATTTAAAAAAGTATCCTAGATCCAAGTGCGTGAGATAAGCTTACCAAAACATAAAGGTTCAAGGTTCTTTATTGCCATTCGCATCACATTTGGTACATGTGGGGCAGCACGGTGGCACAACTGGTAGAGCTGTTGCCTCTCAGCGAGCAGGTCCATGGTTCAAATCCCGGCCCGGGGGCCTTTCTGGGTGGAGTTTGCATGTTCTCTCCGTGCATGCGTGGGTTTTCTCCGGGTGCTCCGGTTTCCTCCCACAGTCCAAAAACATGCATGTTAGGCTGATTGGTAACTCTAAATTGACCCTGGGTGTGAGTGAGACAGGTCCCTCTTGTAAATGAGTCCCCGTGGCTCAACGAGGATAGCCTGTATAAATAAAGGTTGAATGAATGTGGTGGAACAAAATTGTGCATGTGACCAAGGTCAAAATTACACCCAAAACAGCAAAATTGTAAATTATTTAAAAAATAAACAATATACAAGGATCTAAGATATAAGCAAAACAACAATAATGTAATGCAGTGTATTAAACAACAGCCTAAGACTGTAGTGAGTAGATGAGTATGCATATAGCATCTTAAAGGCAAGAAATCAGCAGCATGGACCATCATAATAAGGCTCAGTCTATAAGAAAAAAATTAGGAGTTCCATCATCCAGGAGGAGCTCAGTATGGTTCAGACATCTGATTAGGATGGCTGCAGGGTAGACTCAGATCTCTGGCCTGGGGATGCTCAGAAGAACCAGGGGAGTGTCTCTGGGAAAGAGATTCTGGTTTTCTCTTCTGAACTACTGTACATGTATTTACCTTCAACATTGACCTCCCTCTTCAAGCTGCTTCCACCAAGACCCAAATAAAAACAAGAGGAATAGGAAGAGAGAGGACAGATGGATAGATGGACGGAGACGGCTGGACAAATGAATGTTAGACTCATGGATGGATGGATGTAAAAATAAATGGATAGATGAGTGGATGGATGTTGGATGGATGGATATATTGGACATTGAATGTTGGCTGGAGGACTCACCAGTCTGGAGGGGGGTATCCTCCTGGGCATGGGGACATCCACCACAGGCCTCTCAGCATGTTTGGGGTAGGTCTTGATAAGGCAGTTGCTTGGTGGACTTCCTTTAGGGATGCTGGCAGTGATCTTGATTCTCTCACAGCCTTTCACGGAGCAGAAGGCAAACTGTTCCCTGTCGTTGTGAGCTTTAACCTTCAGGAAGAGCAGGCTGTAAGACACATGAAACGACAACACCTGATATTAGAAACATAAAAACATCAGTTTCACTTGTTTAATGAAATGAGTTGGACCCAGTGGATCACTGGTTTATGGAGACTGAAAAGTCTGACAGGTTTGGCCAAATTGGTGTGTGTCAGAAGTTGAAGTAAAAAAAAAAAAGATCTCTTTCTGATTTTGTAAGTTTGCCCACTTACAAATAAATTATAGAGTAAAATCTTATCTGGTGGATATCTACCTTCATCAGGTCCACCTGTACAACTTAATTCAAATAACTAATGAGCCAAACACAGGGTAGAAACTCAAATACAATAATTTAGACATGTACATGTGGTAAAGACGACCTGCCGAAGTTCAAACTGAGCTCAGATCGAGGAGGAAAGGAAACTTCTAACAGTTGTTAGTTGGAGCGTTTCAGAACCTGTTTTTCTGCTGGGATTTTCACCAACAACCTTTAGCGTTTATAGAGAATTGTCTAATAAAGAGAACATGTCCAGTATTGAAAAAGCCTTCTTGATGTCAAGAGGCCAGACTATTCCCTTTCAGTCATGTTCTCTAGGTGCAACATACTTGCTATGGGAATTGCGCCCCCGCGCGATTACCTGAAGGAATATACTCACGCCTTTACGGCTAGGGGCGTCACCGCCGCGCCAGAGGCCCCGCCCTCTGGTTACTTAAGCGGCGTGCGCCCCTCCATCTTCCTCTTTTTTGCCCTTCACCTCGCTTAAACCTGAACTACCTCTTCGCGGGACTTCTCTGGTGCTTTCATCGCTCATTCGAGGTGAGCTCGCTCCCTACACAGAGCGCACAGAGAATTATTTCCTGCGTACTGCTGGACTAGCAAGCCTAGTCCAGCATTTTTCCACCTAACCCCAAAGTTTTCTCTCCTCTCTCTACAGATTGCTTCGCGACGGCGCTAACTACGCCATTAAAAAAATAAATAAAGGAAGCTGCCTCGCTACGTCAAGCTAGCGGGCTAGCCAGCGAAAGCAACACGACGGAGGAGACATCTCAAGAAAGAAGAAGAATTCTGGAAGGACTCGCTCGCCTCGTCTCGGACAGAATGGCTCCCGAGAAGGGGAAACGGAAAGCGAAACTTCCAAGGAAGGCCACCGCGGCGGCGAGCCCCACCTCACGCCCCTGCCCAAGTGGCTGTGGTTTTTATCTCGTGGCGACGGACACCCACGAGGCCTGTCCTGTCTGCCTGGGAATGCTTCATGCTAAAACTGCGTTGGACGCACCTGACTTTTGCCCACATTGCAGCATCATGATGGATACGGTGCTGCGGCATCGGGTCGACATTGTCGCCAATGCCATGGGGACCTCGGCTACTTCTGCGGACGCAGACACCACGGAGCCTCTCACCCCCACTCCGGAGCTGGAGAGTATGGCTCTACACGACAGCACGCGGGTCGAATGGGGTGACACCCCCGACGTGTTGGCTAACATGGAGGACCTGACCGTCGAATTAGACACCCGGGGTATGATGAACGACGACGAGTTATTGATCTCGGCCTCGGGTGAATTCTCAATGGAGGAGATGGACGCACATGTGGAGGATCAGGGTGACGCACTCGCCCAGACCCCCCTGTCCGCTCTCCCGGACACGGACTCTTCCATCCCTGCTCTGTTTGAACTGTGCCACAGAGCAGCGGACACACTACAGGTGGTTTGTTCTCAGCGTGCACCAATCATGCCCTCTCTGCTGTGAGTGACTTAAAATCATATACGTCATGTCACGAAAGCACAAATAAAATCATGAAACAGCAACTCTCTGTTTTACTGACTCCAAAAAAATAAAATAAAAACACAGCTTCTCCCAGCAAAGCAGATCCTTCTGACCTGCACGCCGTCATAAAGGGAGAGGGTTTTTCTCCCCCCCTCCCTCACGGCCCACGGAGTGTTAGAATATTTAATAAGCCCCGGCAGACTGCCTCTGTTTCATCTGCGGTGAGCAGACACAGTGGCGTCTGTGAACTCCCTCCTTGCCCCTTACAGAGGCAGGTGAGAAGAGTCACGTGTTCAGGCTCTCGCCCCATTATCAAAGGCGAGACAGCCAATACACCAAACAGACGGGCACGTGACGTGGCCGCAGCTCAAGGAGCCGAGTCGACGACGTCTCTCAACGGGGGGCTGCTTCAGGCACCTTCATGCAGCTTAAAGCTTCACACCTTCAAGGAGGCTGTGTTCAGCTGGCTGCAAACAAAAACAAGTCTGTATGTAATCAGATTCCTCTTCCTGTTGTTCGAGGGGAACTGCACTCCTTATCACCAAGACAAAAAGGAACTCCCCCACGCTTTTGTAGGGCGAATGCTCCTTTGTTATTAACAAGGGACACGCAAAACTCCTGCAGCAGTCTGGTAGCACGTGACCCGTCTCTACGTGCTGATCCAAAACTGTCTCTAAAATTAATTCGGAATTCGGTCAGTTTGCTAATGGTCGAGACCACTCCACTAAAAGGACTGGAGTAAGGAGGTCTGCTCGCCTACGTGGTCTGCAGCCCCATAATTTGGAGGAGGATAAGAATAATTCTCCTCCAAAACTATCTAACTAGGATGACAGGTCGTGCCCGTCCTCAATTATCTCTGAGCAGGACAACTCAGGGACAAGCTGCCTTCTCCCAAACCTGGTGGACAACCACGGGCTGTTGGTCTCTGGTTCAGCAGAGGAGGTGCTGTGGCCACCCAGGTCAAAAAC
>JBBPBX010048269.1:0-13301 GCA_038048925.1 Garcialebias charrua | reverse complement strand
GAGAGAGAGAGAGAGAGAGAGAGAATGGTTGTTTGTCTCGTTTGTCTCCATGTGTCCCTGTGATGGACTGGAGACCTGCCCAGGTGTCCCTCGTGGCTGCAGGATATGGACACCAGTGACCCCCGCAACCCAAAAAGGAAGAAGTGGGTAAAAGATAATGGATGGATGCAAAATCCAGTAGTCACTGAACCGGACTCCTTCTGGTGAAAATATTTTGGACTCTGCTTTAGTTGTTTTCAGGTTAAGTATTGTGTCTTCTGCTGCCAAGAGCTGCCAACAAAATATTGTTTTGTGTATCATGATAATACTTGTTGAAACATGAATCTTAACAAAACTCAGATTTCATTGGTTGTAATCTACAGCTGACAGATGGCAGCTACAAACCATAGAAAATAACAAAAACAGATTTAACTCAGTTTTACAGATGACAACCTAACATTTGGACTAGTAGTAGCTGAGAGTAATCCCCATCACATACTTTAAAGCACTGCACATTGAACAAAACCTTTGATTAAAACTTTAGCTTTAACTGTTGGAGTCAAACTTGTTAATCTGTCAGAAAATTCTCCAGTGGGCCAATTTTATTAACACAGAAGGTAATCATTGGATGTATATCCAAAACTAATTAACTTTGAAGTCCCTACTTAAGATGGCCGCCACAGCCGAGGACGGCCAGAGACGAATCCAGAGTCCTGAAATGATGACAGAATGTTTATTCAGCTGGGCTTCTCTGAAAAGTCTGTGGAATTCCTCAGTAGAAGGGTTGGGAGAGCATCAGGTTTACAAAACTTCTCCAGGCGTGTTGAGATAAGACGGCCTGTCAAGGCCAGTCGGGGAGCCGAATTTCAGATAAAGACGGTTGTTTTGGAAACAGGCAGAACTTTAATGACATCTACCTTCAGTCTGTGTCAGTCCACTCACTTCCAAAATGTCCAAATTAAAATGACCACACCAATGGAACGTGCCTGAGAAAATCCCCGAGATCTAATCCATTCTTCCAAAAGTCTGGGTTCTCAAGACATGAACCAAGCCATCATGTAAGGCAGGCAGCCTGACCAGGTCCAGATTTGCTGCCGACGTCTTCCTTGTGTGTTGATAGACCAGGAACCAGCCGAATCCAAAAAGCAGGAACCAGTTATCATAAATCCAATTAAATATGCGTCCTTAAGATCCACAGATGACAGCAGAGATAGACACGTCATCAAGTCTTCCAAGTCGATGAGATATCCAGCTGTGTGCATGCCAACAGGGCAAATCGTCTCGCCTACAGCCTGTCTTCTCTTTGAAGAAATGTTATCAGTTGTGTTGAGGGACCAACTGACCAAATTGAAGTCCATAGTTATGATTCTGAAGATTTTGAAGAAGAGAGGCTCTCAGACAGTTTCACAGACAAGACAAAGCAAAAGCAAAGCGGAGACCGAGAGGAGACGTCCGCCCTTGAGAAGAGCATGACTGCCAGGCTGCTGTCAATTTAAAATTTGTATTTGAATATTTGTCCTTTTTAGCTCAGGTGGCCATCTTTGATTTATTTTTTTTAATTTGCATTAGGAATGTATGAAAACTTGCTCTCAGCCATGACCTGAGTGAATTTCAGCTCAATATATCAAAGAATGTTTGAGTATCTGTTGGAAACAGTTGGAAGCTTTTGAGTTCTGTCAGACATTTTCAATTAGGAAAATGGCATATTTGTTTGCAAATGATGTTGCCATGGTAACTTGAAATGTCAGTAAAATTAATAGCACACATTATGGTGTCAAGCCGGTCGTTTTGACAAAACACTTGTGGGGGTATGCGTTGCGGTCCGGGCCACATTAAAAGGTGATGGAAGAGTATGATATAAGGTTAAGAAACCCTTGGATAATAATACTGTAGGTGCTGCCTCTTATTCATTCATTCATTCAACCTTTATTTAGTCAGGTAAATCTTTTGAACCTCATGGGCTCATTTACGAAAGCGACCTACTAAAACTAAAGAACAATGAACAGCAGTGATAGAATTTCATTAAACAATAAACAAACAAACAATAAACAATAGAAAACAAAAAGAGAGAAAAAAAACAAAAGATTTTTTTTTCTTTTTTTAAAAATAAGTATCAAAAAACTAGCAAAACATTATAAGGTAGACGTATAAAATCAAAGACAGGAACAAATATAGGCAGTCCCCAATTAACTCTATGAATTGTAAGTTTGTGGGAGAATTTTAAAAATAAATAAATAATAAAATTTTAAAAATAAATAAATAAAAAATAAATAAACGTGACGTCAATCAGATTCAGCTTGAATAAAATTTAAAAAGTCGATTGAAACTAAAGGGACTTAGAAAAAAGACACATTGAAGTGTACTGTAGTTGTAAAAAATACTATGCTCACATTTGCCACCTCCTAAATGAATCCTGCCTCTGCTCATCACTTCTTTAATGTTTTTCAGTCTTCATCAGTCACCTGTTTTGTTCGTTGGGGAGCCATGTTCACGTCCTGATGTTAATCAAATAAACAGCACATGTTTTACATGGCTTTACCATCCCACACTCATCATCGCTTGCTTGTATCCAATGGTGTAATTATTGTAATGTTGATTAAGCCACTTGGGTAATTAGCAATTTTGATTGCGACTGCATCCGCAGGTGAATTGAAGGAAGAGGGGGGGTGAGATGAAACAACAGACAGTTCATCGTGTGGGGATGTTAAAGAGGCGTGTACCAAAGGCGTTAAAAATTAAAATGGTCTCAGATAAACCTGCGACGTTTGGTTAAAGTCACTGGTGGAGGGAAGGTCTGAGTCGAGCAACGAGCTGCTTCTTAAGAGAAGTGAAATCAGATTCCTGAAGCGAGACGCCTCTGTGAGCTGAGCCGTGACTTACTCTGCTCTTGCTTTGGGAAAACAGATCTGTCGAAACAGTCAACAGAGAGCGCCGGCGCACGGTGGCCGTACTCCGCTTGACTCAGGTTACAGCTTGAAGAGGCCCGGCCACATGGCCTGCTCGGCCCTTCGGCTGCACACACAGAGTCCTGCCTTTTGAGAAGGACAGAAGACATGTTGAGAAGATGCTTCGTGTGCACAGATTGGTCTGTTTGGACACATTTACGCTGCTGAGTGACACATCTGTTCAGTTATTACAAAAATCAACAAAGAATCAGAACTAATAAGCTTGTGGAACTGGAAAGCCAAATGTTTTTGTTAAGGACACTTCACAATAAGAGTTTCCTCTTGAAGTCAAAAAAGGCGTTCAATACAGGATCAACTGGACTTTATTTGTTGCAGAAAACGTTTCGACTTCTGTCCAGAAGTCTTTTTCAATTCTTTTTCAATTTCCTCTTGAAGCTTCAATATACTTCTGGTTTAGTTTTGTCTGGAGAGTCTCGTAAATAATGAGGTAAAATAGAGATGAAATAAAGAAAGTGATTAGATGAAGTATTAGATTTAGACCTGACTGATTTAGTCTAGAACTGGATCATGATTAGACCCAGTCTGTACAGACGAGTGGTCTACTGCAGCCAACCTGAAAAAAGTTTAGTTTAACGAAGCAATGGAGGAGCCAGGGGGTGACCAATGGTGGCCTTGGCCTGCAACGATTAATCTTCAGCCACACAAATGGTCTTCACTAAGCAAACTATCATTTTAACCAATAAAAAACTAGAAAGCATAGTTTCCTCAAATGATAGAGGTGGCTGGATTACACATACAGGTAGTCCCCGACTTACGATGGAATTCCGTTCCTACGCCCGTTCGTAACACGGATTTTGTCGTAAGTCGAAAACACTGGCCGCCCAATATACACGTACATGTACGGTACTGTACAGTTACCAAGCACTTCGCCTATCCTAACACAGTACAGTACCCTACATAATTATCAAAAAACACATACAGTACAGTACATTTGGAGCCATAATGAAGGAAAAAAGAGTTAATTTCTTACTGGGAGCTGGTCAATTCTTCCTCCGTCTGTTAGCATGTTAGCTGGTTGCACCTCCGAGCTCCTGCAGCTTCACGCGGTCCACAGCGTTTACAGCAACGTCTGTTAGCATGTTAGCTCGTTGCTCAAATGTAACCTGTCTGCCTCGTAAACCTCCGCTCCAAAAAATAAGGTCTCCTGTATTTCCACGTGCGGTCCAGCAGTCCAGAGTCAGCATATTAGCCCCTCCTGACCTCCTCTGCTCCGGTCTGCTGTGTTTCCAGTGTGTCAAGCCCCGCCCCTCCCTCCCTCCCTTCTGTAAGTTTCCACTGAGCGCACGTCAACCTCCCTCCCTCTTGTAAGTTTCGTTTCGGTACTGTATTTTCTGGTGTAAAGGTGCATAAACCGTGTAACTCGAAACCATGCTTTTCAATGGGAGGGCATTCGTAACCGCGAAACGTCGTAATTCGAGGACTACCTGTATATGGTGGTGGCCATCTTGGATTTTGATGTGGCAACTCAATTTTTGGTGGTGACCTTTTTTACGCCTAGATGCAGCCACACACCAAAATGGAAGTTGACCCATTGCTTATCTTTCAAGTTATCCAAATGGATAAACAGACGGACATAGAGTACAGTAGACCCTCATTTATCACAGGGGATCCGTACCCTGAATACCTGCGATAAGTGGGAAAAAATGATATAAAGGTGTATTTAAACCCTACACTCTTGCAATATTCTAAACAATGTTTCTAAACAATCCAAAAGAGCACACAGAATGTCATGGTTTCAGCTCCCTGCTTCCTCTACTCTTTCCCACCTGCAAGCGCTCTTGGCCACGCCCACTTCTCTGCTCTGCACGAGAACAGCTGATCAGCTGCAGCAGGAAGTTTATCCCGCAGCATGGGCTTTGTCGAGAACAAAGAACAGCGAGCTGATGGACGCTTCTCCCTCTGGCTCTCTGAGTATTTTATCATCAAACTGACCCGTTTTTCGAATTGGACTAAAGTTGGTCCATCTTGATGTCTTGATCAGATCTCTAAATGTTTTTTCTTAATTTTGTAGTTCAACATCTCTAAGATGTTTCATTTAATCTAAAAACACAAAAAGCTAGACTTTTAGACACAATGTTAATATCTTACACCAAGCTTATTTGTGCTCCTTCTAATAAATCAATATAACTGAATGTTTTACATTCAGTCAAAGTTTCTTGGCACTTTAAGTTGCATTTATGAAGATGCTCTAAATGTTTTACATAATCAAGAATCAATATTTTTAATGCCCAATGAACAATATAAACGTCTTAAAGCTGTTGAAAATAATAAAGATGAATAAAAACTCTAAAGGGTTATAGTTGTGAGCGGATTATGGGACAGCCGAGAAACAGCTGAAGGGTGCTGGATGTGGGGGGGCTGGTGCTGATGCTGCCGGGGGTATGATGAGCTCTAGTGCTCATCCATCAAAACCACTTACACGCCATAGGATCTGCTCTATAGCTGAGGGGAGAAATTAAGTTATAGACCCACATCTGCTGATACCCGCCGGCTCATTAGAGGATCCGCTTGCTTAGGCTGCAACTGTACAACACTGTAAGAAATAAAGGGAAATCCTAAAGATACCTTTGTAGTATTTATTAAAATACAAAATGCTAGCAGTGATACCGTATTGTAATCTTGAGGCTGTGGATTCGAACCCAGGTTGCGTTGTTAAATCTTTCAAATAACTTTACTCCCTGTGGTGATGCCAGAAGAGAGATGACAGAACAATGGCAACATTAAAGAAATGATAAGGACTTTAAATGTTTATCTTCTGGTTTCTAAAACCTGAAGAAGAAAAAAACCTTTTTGTGTCTTTTAACTCTAATACATGTAGTTTTCTGCCAGATTAAGAACGATTCCTCTTATTTAACTTTTTAAAACTTGTCGTATCATAGCAACATTTCTTGCAGTGCATCTTTTGGATAGCAGCTAAGGACGGAGGAGCTTACAAAGTTAAGAGTTCATTTAGGATGGCTTTCTCAGCTTGAGTCCACCATCAGAGCCCGACGCAAATTAAAATGATTGGATGCAATTGGTTTGATGCTGCTGATGCTGGCAAAAGAGTAGGTTTGCAATGGAAATGGAGCTGCTGAGGGAGAAGGAGAGCTGCTTTTACTTAGCTCGTTACAAGAATCGCAGCCTTGAACGGAAGCATGAATCACTCGGATGTTAGTGAACATTACTAAATGTTCCTGTCAGCCAAATAAATATTAAGTAAAAAGCTGCGTTGCTCAGTGACGATCGTGAATTCTTTTAAATTATCGTGACTTTCTAAACAGTGATGTGTTCGTGGTCCTGTTTGATGTTTCAAGTACTGCAGAATAACTGATTTATTTCTAGGGATCTAATTATTTGCATATTATTATTTGCAATTATTTGCATTTGCATTATCAATACAAATCAATCAAATCAACATAAATCACTTGATCAGGCAGGTTTTATGTGTGCCGTGGGAATTTTATTATCCCAAGTAATTATTTTACAAACTTAAAAAAGTGTAAGGAGGAAAATATCCACATGGATAACTGTAGTTGATTTAAACACACAAACACACAAACACACACAGGTTTGTCAATGTGGTTTAGCCGGACTTTTTCGCCAAACCCGCCCGAAGGTGTAATACGGGGTCTACCCCTTCCCGAGGTCCTAGCGACCTGGGACCAAGCTCAGAGCACTCTAAAAATTTTGAAAAAAATTTGGGTCACTTTAGCTTTCCGATAGGAGCTTCACAGCACGTTTTACCACCCAGACTCCAGTGTGGTTTACAAGGACGTCAAAAAATGTGGTTTATGAGGACAAACATGCATTATGGGGTCTTTAAAGGGACATTTAAACTCCGCCTACTTAACATAAAATTAACATAAAACACACAAATGTGACAGGAGGACAATGTTAGGAAACGCCTTGTGTCTGTGACTTTCCTTCCCTCCATTGATTACGGTGACATTCTCTACATGAATGCTCCTACAAGCACCCTGCGGATGTTGGATGTTGTCTATCATGGTGCACTAAGATTCATAACTGGTTGTGATTATCGTACCCACCACTGCACCCTGTATTCACTGGTTAACTGGACATCATTAACCTCACGCAGACTCTTCCACTGGTACATTTTCATCTTCAAATCACTTCTTGGTCTGCTGCCCTCATACATCTCCTCCTACATGTCTTTGCGTGAGTGCAGCTACAGCGTGCGCTCTCAGGACATGATTACCTGCAGTGTTCCGTCAGTGAGGACTGAACTTGGAAAAAGGGCCTTCTCCTACTCCGCTCCTGCTTCATGGAATATCTTACAAAAAGATCTGAAGCTCTCGACCTTGACTTCTCTATATGGTTTTCAGAATCTGTTGGAATCCTGGCAAAAACCAATGCAGATTTGTTCCTGTCTTTGATTTTATACGTCTACCTGTTTTGCTAGTTTTTTGCTAGTTTTTTGCTACTTTGTTAAAAGGAGGAGTGTGTATGTATGTATATATATATATATATATATATATGTATATATATATATATATGTATATATATGTATGTATATGTATATATATATATATATATATGTATATATATATATATATATATATATATATATGTATGTGTGTATGTGTGTGTATGTATGTGTATATGTATATATATATGTATGTGTATATATGTATATATATATGTATATATATATATGTGTATGTATATATATATGTATATATATATATATATATATATATATATATATATGTATATATATATATTTTTTTTCTCTCTCTTTTGTTTTCTATTGTTTATTGTTTGATTGTTTATTGTTTAAGGAAATTCTACCATTACTGTTCATTGTTCTTTAGTTTTAGCAGGTCGCTTTCGTAAATGAGCCCATGAGGTTCAAAAGATTTACCTGACTAAATAAAGGTTGAATGAATGAATGAACATGCATTATGGGGTCTTTAAAGGGACATTTAAACTCCGCCTACTTAACATAAAATTAACATAAAACACACAAATGTGACAGGACACTGCATTAGGAGAACAGTTTTTTGAACTGATTTTATTAAACAAATTAGGCACATACTTTATTTATATTCACTAACAAATCTTCAAATGTTTAAAATAAAATAAAACTTAAATGTTTCAAATAAAATAAAATAAAAACTTAAATTCTGTTGACATATTTACATTATTATAAAACATATTAACATTATATACATATTTCTAAAACAAAATTTTACTTTTTCTGCAGGGTTAATCACAACCTAATGTAAAGTACAGGGGATCCCCGACTTACGAGCGACGAAAGAGTTCCTCAGTCTGAGATGACATATTTACATTTTATAAAACATTAACATTACAAACTTGTACATATTTCTAAAACAAAATTTTACTTTTTCTGCAGGGTTAATCACAACCCAATGTAAAGTACAGGTGATCCCTGACTTATGAGCGATGAAAGACTTCTGAGATGACATATTTACATATTATAAAACATTAACATTACAAACTTGTACATATTTCTAAAACAAAATTGTACTTTTTTTACAGGGTTCACCACAACCCACTGTAAAGTACAGGTGATCCCCGACTTACGAGCGACGAAAGAGTTCCTCAGTCTGAGATGACATATTTACATATTATAAAACATTAACATTACAAACTTGTACATATTTCTAAAACAAAATTGTACTTTTTTTACACGGTTCACCACAACCCACTGTAAAGTACAGGTGATCCCCGACTTACGAGCGATGAAAGAGTTCCTCAGTCTGAGATGACATATTTACATATTATAAAACATTAACATTATAAACTTGTACATATTTCTAAAACAAAATTGTACTTTTTTTACACGGTTCACCACAACCCACTGTAAAGTACAGGTTATCCCTAACTTACGAGTGACGAAAGACATCCTCAGTCTGAGATGCTGTATTCAGCTCAGTCTTATAAAGACTTCCTTAGTCTGAGATGTTGTATTCAGCTGAGTCTTATAAATAAAGACTTCCTGATGACAGCCAAAACCAGCTGCTCACATGATCAAGGAGGACCATCAGCCTAAACATTGCCCATTTTCTACATCCATCCATTATCTTTACCCGTTTCTTCCATTTTGGGTCACGGGGGTCGCCGGTGCCCATATCCAGCAATCATAGGGCAAGGGGCGGGGTGCACCTTTCACGGTTCGCAAGTTTATCACAGGGCATCACATTTGTTACATGAAAACATAAAACACTAGAAAGCTTGTTGAACAAGACACATACTAAAATTAAAATACCCTGATGAATGCTCAATAATTCTAGTAGAATAATCAAAAAAGCTAAGTCTGGTCCTCAGGACATTCAAAAAAACAACACAAAGAAAAGCAAAAAAAAAAAACTGGAAATGTTTAGTCTTTTGTCCAAGTCTGGAGATAATGTATTCAACTCAGTATTATAAATAAAGATTTCCTCAGTGTGAGGTGCTGCATTCAGCTTAGTCTCATAAATAGCACCCTCTCACAGTGGATCAACCAGTTTGCAGGTCCTCCTTGATCATGAGAGCAGCTGGTTTTGGCTGTCATCAGCAAATTGGTTGATCCACTGTGAGAGGGTGCTATTTATAAGACTGAGCTGAATGCAACATCTCAGATTGAGGAAACCTTTCGGACAAATGACTTCCACAGTCTTGGATGCTGTACTCAGCTCAGTCTTATAAATAAATACTTCCTCAGTCTGAGGTACTGCATTCAGCTCAGTCTTATAAATAGCACCCTCTCACAGTGGATCAACGAGTTTGCTGAACAGCCAAAACCAGCTGCTCTCATGATCAAGGAGGACCTGCAAACTGGTTGATCCACTGTGAGAGGGTGCTATTTATAAGACTGAGCTGAATGCAGCACCTCAGACTGAAGACGTGTTTCGGACGAATGACTTCCTCAGTCTTACATGCTATGTTCAGCTCAGTCTTATAAAAGAAGACTTCCTCGACAAAGTTTTTTTTACAGTTTTTACATCAAAGTACAATTCAAACAAAAACACTTTCATCGATTCATTGCAAACCTGTTGCTTCCTCTCACATTCCTCCTTGGTGATCAGTTCACCTCGATATTCCAAAAGAAAGTCATATTTTGCAAAGGATTTATTTGCTAAGATTCCTCAACCTAGTTATATAAATAGGAAAAATTGTATTTTTTGTTAACACTAATAAAGCTCCACATACCTTTTAAGTTCACTGATAAATTTGATGACAAGGCCCTAAATAAAGACTTCCTCAGTCTGAGGTGCTGCATTCAGCTCAGTCTCATAAATAGCAAACTCCACTTGAGATTTCATGATAGAATGCAGACTGCTTTGCCTTATGTTTTAAATGTGTTTTCTCCAATATTCCTTGTGTCAGGAGAAAAGCAACATTTTGAAGTGCTGGGAAAAACAGGGAAACTTGTGTCTGACATATTAGGATCAGATATTGCTGCTTTTTCCAGAATCTGTCCAACTTTGGACTGGCTACATTGAAGGGGGACACAGAGACATCTGGACAAGTCTCAGTCTATCACAGGGACACATTTACAAGTCTCCAGTCCATCACAGGGACACATTTACAAGTCACCAGTCCATCACAGGGACACGTGGACAAGTCTCCAGTCCATCATAGGGACACCTGGACAGGTCTCCAGTCCATCACAGGAACACATTTTTAAGTAATATAATAATAATAATAATAATAATAATAATAATAATAATAATAATAATAATAATAATAATAATAATAACTGACAAGTTATAATAATAACAAGTCTCCAGTCCATCACAGGGACACCTGGACAGGTCTCTTCTCTTAGAATTGAGAAAGCCTTTTGGATGAAGGGCGAAACGTCTTCTGCTACAAATAAAAGTCCAGTTGTTTTTTTATTGAACACATTTTTTTGATTGTAACAAAGACCTCGGTACATACCAGGCAACTAGGTTATTAGTCATTTCATTATAAAGCCAGGTTGCATAGGTACCAGGTACATACCAATTGAGTACAAGATAACATGTCATTTTATAGAATAGTCTGGTACAAAATATACATACTGGTTAAATAACCAGTATGCTACCAGTATCTGGGGTATGTACCTTTCTGTATTATGTATTAATATTGTATAAATCTGTGTTACACTTTTAAATACTTTATTTAAAAAAAAAGTTCCTCCATATTTTTTTCAACCTGTAGCTTGGATATCTTTGCCAGTTGTGTTGGGGGAGCTGGTAATCTGTAAAATTCCCTGTGAACACGGATGTCATGGCCCAAGAAGTCTGCAACCTGGTCAAGTTCATTGTTTTTTAAGTTCAAGACTTGTGAGAGCGTGGCTACATGTTTCCGTAGTTGTGTTGACCTGAGGAACTCTGGGTGCTATGCTCCACACTGGCTTGCATGAACACGCAGACTGTCCTGTCCTCTGTAGTGACTCATTGATTTAGGTCTTGCAAATAGAAATAAGTTTGTTTGTAAAACAACACATGTCTCTCTCTTACTTGCCAATAAAGTCAGTGCATCCACCACATTTGGTGCGAGTAAAACTGCAACCTTTCGGCCTCTTTTCACAATGATTTCAACCCGAGTGAAATGGCTGCAGAGCTTCTGTTCAACCGTTGACAAACCCATGGCAACATCATCATGGAGCTTGGTGGTGTCACGCTCCATAAAACTTCGTAGGTGCATCTTTGAAACCTCTCCTGCTCGTCTACGATTGAACACAATGACCTATGCAAGTGTAACTTTTGCAAGTTCTGCATAAGTCTGGGGGCTGGCTTCATCTTTCAAGGTGTTAAAGGCATTTTCTCCTGATTTATTCAGATGCTGATGCAGAAGCTTAACATCTTCAGTGAATGGTAATGTTAATGGCCTATTGTATTTGGCATGATTTTAAGTGCTAAGGGCACTATGAGACACCATCTCTGACCATTTTGATGAGCACAGTTTTTTGAATGCGTCTGACGACTTCATCAGTTGTTCATCTTCTGCCATGAGTGCTCGGCAATGAACAAGGTTACAGATTTTGTTCAGTGTATGTCCCAGTTTTATGGCAAGGCTTGTTTTTTTGTATGAACGTGTTTCTTCATCAAAGCCTGACACAGTCTTTACTGCTTGCACAACTCTCTGGAAGTTAGCAGGTTTCACAGCATCCTCTAGGTTATGTATTGCATATTTTGTGCGCAGACATATCAACAAACGGCCAACTTCATGAAGCTTTTGTCGCATGTAGTCGTATTTTGAGGGGTCTTGTCCATGTCTGTTGTGGAGTGACTGAGCAAACTGAATAATACACAGGTCATTTCTCACAGCTGAGGTAACATCGTCGGGTTTCATACTTTTAATGATCTTACAAACACCACTTCAGATTTCATGATAGAATGCAGACTCTTTAGCCAAAGCCAAACTCAGCACTTTGGCTCTTCCAGGTGGATTATCCATATCCATATTTTCTGGCTTACAGGGGCATCTACGGACATGTCTCCATAGTTGCTTTTGAACGTACATTCCTTCACAGTAGATACAGTGAATAAATGTTCCATCTACGGCCTTAGCTTTTGTCTTTCTCTTCACTTTCAAGGGCCCTTGTCCACCTTGTAAAACTGCATTGTTATGCTTGTGAATTCCCCTGTTCCTCAATTTTTCTAATAAAACTTTGCGCTCTTTAGAATCCTTGTGAAGGGAAAACAGTTGGATAATTTCAGGATGCGTCTGGTGTGTTTGCAAATGGCGTGAAATTTTAGTTTGTGGCTTACCACAAACATAACAGAAGTTTTGTAGACATGTAATCTGCTTTGAGGATTCCTGTTTGAGAAGCTCATCTTTTCTGTCTGGTTTATCCTTTGAGTATGTGGTAGAAGTGGCTTGGCCTGATGTTTTAAATGCGCTTTCTCCAATATTACTTGTGTCAGGAGGAAAGCACCATTTTGACGTGCTGGGAAAAACAGGGAAACTTGTGTCTGACATATTAGGATCAGGTATTGCTCCTTTTTCCAGAATCTGTCCAACTTTGGACTGGCTACACTGAAGGGGGACACAGGGACATCTGGACAAGTCTCCAGTCCATCACAGGTACACAGGGACAAGTCTCCAGTCCATCACAAGGACACGTGGACAAGTCTCCAGTCTATCACAGGGATACCTGGACAGGTCTCCAGTCCATCACAGGTACACAGGGACAAGTCTCCAGTCCATCACAAGGACACATGGACAAGTCTCCAGTCCATCACAGGGACATGTGGACAAGTCTCCAGTCCATCACAAGGACACATGGACAAGTCTCCAGTCCATCAAAGGGATACCTGGACAGGTCTCCAGTCCATCACAGGTACACAGGGACAAGTCTCCAGTCCATCACAAGGACAGATGGACAAGTCTCCAGTCCATCACAGGGATACCTGGACA
>JBBPBX010048268.1:0-25817 GCA_038048925.1 Garcialebias charrua | reverse complement strand
AGATATGACCGTTTTCATTCATTCATTAAAAATATTGAACACTACCGTACCATTTTCAGAGCTAGATGGCACTCGGATATTACGGCATGCCATTGTGTAATGTAAGAGAAAAGTGGCTATTAATGACACAATTGGCTTGCCAAAGTCTGCCACAGTCGTCCTTCTCGCTTGGAGCAACAGACAAATCAGCTTCATTTCACTGTGCCGCCCCGGACCACACTTAGCTTTTTTGGATTTTTCTACCTGGATTATTGAGCATGCATCAGGGTACCTTTGTTATAATTTTGAGCAAACAAATAATTGTTTTTAAGTGTTAATCTAGTTAAACTCTTGTTCAAGTCCTCCCGTGCACACTCCTGCGGCCGCCATTTGGCAGCCAATCAATTTTTGGCTCACAGGCCCACATTTCCAGGTTGTCAGCAGTGATGCATAATAGATGCAACTTATACAGCAAAGCGACATATTTATGCCCCCCCCCACTTAGACAAATTTAGACTGATGCGACGTATACGGCAGTAAATAAGGTAATTTAGATTCTAGTTCCAAATGAGTTGCTCATGCTTGGCTGTTATCACTGCTACACAAAAACAAAATCTCCCATAAATAACATTACAACTGAAATGTGGAAAAGTGTTGCATATTTTAAGCCAACCCTGTACAAACAAGATCAAATGATTAAAAACTATATATTTTTCTCCTAACAATTCCAGTATTAAACCAACCTATATAGGCATCTGTGTCACCGAAGTACATCTCGATACAATGACCGAGCATCGTCACAGAGAAAGTGTCATCCCTCTTCAGTCCAAGAGCCTGAAACAAGAAGACAAAAACTTTACACATTTCAGTGAAAAGATGGAAAAAAAATTATAAAGAAAAAGGGACTGAAAAATCTGTATTATTAAAAACCTTAACCAACATTTGAAGTTGTCACAAATTTGATCTCGTTTTGAGAGATTTTCTTTTTATAGACATGTTTTTATTTTTGGAAGTTAGTTTTGTTAATCACAGAGAAGTGCTGTGATTTTATTTGGCCACGGCTTTTCCTGCTAGAACTCTCTCAAAAAATAAAATCTTCACAAGCAGTTCAGCCAAAATGTTATTGACATTGAAGTATGTTAAGAAATAATACTCCATAAACTTACTGTATGAAAGTAGTCAATAGCACTTTCAAAGTCTCCCATGAGGCTGTGCACATAGCCTATGGCAGAGTAAGTGGAGGCATGCTGTGGGATCAACACCAGGGCTTGACGATGGTACTCCAGAGCTCGCTCGTACTTTCTACAGATTTGAAAATGACAAACAATATTGTTCACTCATAGATTCAATTCAATTTAACAGGCAGATGGCTCCAGATATATATCAAAAAGTGTCATAACAGGAGTACTATACTGTACATAAATGATCAACTTTTTCATCCCCATGTTTACTGATGAAACCACAATATTACCAGTACGTCTTTGTAAGCACCACAATAAATTAACACCTCAGATCACTGACAGCTGCAGTGTTTGTCTTTTTTCTTCTTCAAATAACTAAAACTTGCAGCATTTGTCTTAGTAATAAATAGTTCCGTTTACTTTCACTCATGAGGAATGGACTCAAGAGCCAGTAGACACTTATCACTTACCGTAAGTTAAAAATTAGTAAATACTAGTACAGTACACATACGTACAATTTGCCTGTATCTTGTTTCAGTAAATTACTTATTGTCCTGTGATCAGAAAAACAATACTGCTTACATGAATGTTAATTACATGTGGATATGAATGTTGATTTATTTCATTTACTTAATACTAGAAATGACTTATTCACCTTTAACACAGTTGATCCCATTCTCAAAATTTACAATTCAATCACATCCTCCCGCCTCATTTGTTGTTCCAAAGCTGCCTGTAGCTGTTTCAGTGGGAAGTGCTGCCACGTTCTGACAGTCCAAGTCCTCATCCTGTCAACTTGACCCATTTCCCACAGTTCTTGTTAAATCCTGTCTCCCGTCTCTGCTCCCTTTCATCAACAATATCATCCACTCCTCCCTAACCTCTGGCATTGTTATTCAGCTGCTCATGAAGTCCTGCAGGGCTTTATCCCCCTTTTACATTTTTCCAGACTCAGTTTATGTTTTGGAAGTGGAATAAACTGTATTCCACCCTCTAAAGCAGGACAATTCAACTAAACTGCTCAGGGGGCCACAGTTACTGAAAGCCAGCAGCTCAGGGGTCGAACATCCAGCAATTAAAGTCATGATGTAAATAAACTAAGTATTACAATGTTCTGTTACCTTTTAGTTTTGTTTATTTTGTTGCATTGAATCATAAATGCAATAAACAGAACCCAAAATACAACCCAGAGCTGCACAAGTATATATATATATATATATATATTTTTTACTTTAATTTTTAGGGGTGCCGAGTTAAATTTTATGGGTGCTTGAGCACCTCCAAAAAGAAGCTAAAATTGCCACTGCAGAGCGATAATGTTTTTGTTTTGAATGGACATCTGCAAACAAACAAGTTTTATAGTCAGTCCAAATAAAGATGGCGGCTACAGGGAAGCAATCCTTGCAAACACACAAATACCTACAAATGAGCCAGTTCATTCATTCATTCAACCTTTATTTAGTCAGGTAAATCTTTTGAACCTCATGGGCTCATTTACGAAAGCGACCTGCTAAAACTAAAGAACAATGAACAGCAGTGATAGAATTTCATTAAACAATAAACAAACAAACAATAAACAATAGAAAACAAAAAGAGAGAAAAAAACAAAATATTTTTTTTTCTTTTTTTTAACAAAGTATCAAAAAACTAGCAAAACATTATAAGGTAGACGTATAAAATCAAAGACAGGAACAAATCTGCATTGGTTTTTGCCAGGATTCCAACAGATTCTGAAAACCATTTAGAGAAGTCAAGGTCGAGAGCTTCAGATCTTTTTGTAAGATATTCCATGAAGCAGGAGCAGAATAGGAGAATGTAATTTATCATTTTCAACAGGAATTTTTCCAGATAATATGAAAGTAGCTAAGGTCGTTCCTCTTTTTAAAAATGGTGATAAATGTCAGTTCAACAATTATAGACCTCCTTGTTACCACAGTTTTCAAATGATAAATGTCAGTTCAACAATTATAGACCTCCTTGTTACCACAGTTTTCAAAAATTCTTGAAAACTATTTGTAAACAGACTAGATCAATTTATAGATAAACAAAATATTCTAAGCAACAGTCAGTATGGGTTTAGATAAAAAAACTCTACATCAATGGCTCTCATGGAATTAAAGGTGAAGTCTGCAGTTTCTGTAGAACTGCAGCACTTAGAAATATTTTCAACAGGCAAAGCATTCTGATCCCTCCCCCTCAGAGCCATATGTGGCTCTGCCCCCTTGTGGTCTGTTGAATTTCAAATTCAAGCTCTGTTTTTATTGGCTGATTCAAATTCAAGCTCTGTTTTTATTGGCTGGTTACAAACTCTGTTTTTATTGGCTGGAAAATGGCGGGTCACCTTTTCTTTTTAGAAATGCTTATTTACCACCTGGAGAAGCAAGGGGACAATATATATATATTTTTTTTCTTCAGAGATTACCTGGCTAACATCAGTCTGTCAGGAGGTAGTGACAGAGTGAAGAAATATGTTAATAAAAAAAGCTACATACTGAAGCTTTAAATGGCTATGCTGTTGAATATAAAAATCTAAGAAGTTATTTTTTGTATAACTGATGATCTAATCAATGTATGAGCTGTTTCCCTTTTATGAGCCATCATTAGTGTTATTAGTGTTTTATTCTTTATTATTATTAGTTATTTCTAGGAACACTTTCCAAAATTCCCTATTTGAAACTGGTCCCTGTTCCACCTAAGTTTTTATGGGTTTTATTGTTTACCGTTTTAGTTAGTTTCTGTTGCTATTTCTATCTATATTTTGTTTTTGTTTTTTGTTTTCCTGTCTGCAGTGCTTTGCTTGTTTGTTTCTATTGTACAGCACTTTGGTTGGCCTTGCGTCTGTTTAAGTGCTCTATAAATAAAGTGGTATGGTATGGTATGGTATAAACAATCTAAGATTTGAAAGCATAAAGCTATAAAAATTGTTCTAACAATGTTTTAACCAATCCCTTTGTGGCAAACCAGACCCACCAAAATGCACTCCGTCAACGACAATCTGCTATCCTTTCTTCAGCTCCACAAAACATTGTATGAATGTTTGTGGAGACACAAATTTAATCTGCAAAAACAAAAAATATAAACATTAACTTGTTTCAAGGTTATGAGCTGGGATCATTATCCCTGTATCATCACGGAGTTACAGGAAGCGAAAAAATAAGTCGTCAGACCCACATAAGTACAATATAAACTAAAAAATTTGTGGCCTTGCTAGTCTAGCAGGCCATATCATGAGCATATGTGTTTCATTAAAAAAAACAATCATAGCAGACTGTAGATTTGAAACACGATACCAGGGCATTGACAGATCCTCACAGATCCATACGGGGGCATGACCTTTTGCTGGACAGTTGGCGTGGGTGACTTCAGGACCTGTTCTCATTTTCTTGTTGGAGAACGTGTTCAGACCACACTTGTTACAGCATTCAGTGAGATTTTTTGTTTCTGGGTGCTAAATTTTTCATCCTCCAGGATCCTTCACATCTGGACCGCATATTCTGGCCATTTGTGTTGATGACCTTGTTCTGACAGTTCTTTGACAAATTCTTTGCCTTTGCTTTGCTGAAAGTCTTTGTGGACAGTCTTTTGCTTGTCCAGCACCGCCCTCGTTCAGTGCCTTTGTTTTTAAGCCCCTCAAATGTTTATTTTGAGCAGGGCAGCCTGGGAGTCCAGCCATGGTGTTCTCGATGAAGTCACAGGGCCAGTTTACACGGCGCGTATTTTGAGTGCAACCACTACTTTCTCTTTGCGTCTTTGCTTATCGCCTACACGACGTTGCTGCCCCCCCTCTTTGCCAGGGCCGGATTAACAACCCCAGGGGCCCCTGGGCACCGAAGCTCACAGGGCCCCCTCCCTAACCAAACACCCATTTTACTATATATATATATATAGCATTGTATGTAAACTACATTTTGAAATGTATTTATTAATTACCTATATGAACTGTGATTTTTTTAAAAGATGGACAAGGTTGTATGTTTGCATAGTGTAAAGTAAATTCACAATTATGTATTTATTTGTACGTGTCAATTGTACACTTTTGTTTATAACTATCAATAATTAAACATGGTTCACCACTACACTGGAAATTATTGAATAATTTGAACTTCTGTTTGAATTTAATGCTATGAACTTTTTCCTTTTTGTTACATTTACTATGAATTTCTCACAGGGCAGATTAGAGCCAACATGGAGGACTCACCAACATATATTATTATTATTATTATACATATAATATTGTCCAGTATGTGATGCTGCAGTCATGTTACTGAACTCCCACTGATGGGCTAACCTGGTTCCACCACAGCAGCAGGATCCTCAGACAGAACAGCTGGTGGGATGTCCTGGTATCTGCAGCCCTCTCTCCATTTGTTTCTTCATGGACATGGAGCTGTGACATTATGTTGTGCCTCTTGCTCAGCAGAACGCTCCTCCAGTGGAGACTTTCTGGACAGACTGCAGGAAGTTCCTAAACAAACAACAGGTTTATCAGTATTATCAGTAAAAAGAGATTATTAAATCATTTTTAAGACTGAGAATGTGTACAATTATTAGCTCTGTTGTTATTGCCTAACTAACCTATTCAATAATTCTTCAAACTGTGACATTCATTCATAATGGAATGAAAGAGAACATAAACAGAAATTATATAATAATGAAAACTAGAGACATTAAAACATTTTAAAAGACACAGAGAACTTTAAATGGATTAAGAATGTTAATAAGTGTTGGATTTGAGTGCAATGTAAGTGCAATCCATGGCAGGAGTTGAATCCACATCTGAAAAGGGATGCAAGCTTTTCACAACATATGCTGTTGTAACTGTTCTGTGTCTCTCTTCATTCAGTTGAGTTTACACTGATGTATTTACCTTGGACACTGGTGAACAGTGAAGCCATTTCAGGTCGTTTGTCTAAGAAGAAAAAAACGAGCTAACGTTAGCATCGTGTTTGTATTGAGCTGACTTACCGCTTTAAGCGGAGTATAACTTGTTAGCTGCCTTAATGTTGGTATGAGATGTAGTTTATAGTTTATTTATTTACCATCATGGAGCCAAAGAGGTAGCGATCAGCGAAAAGTTCGGCGGAGCGTTTTGCAGACGGACCACTCTGTACTTCCGGTCGGATACGAAGCGAAAATAATCCGGTTGAGCGCGTCAAAGACGGGACACTATTTTACTTCTCCACCCTCCTTTGCATGATAGAAAATTATTGCAAGTGCTGCACTGACCTGACTGGTCATTTTTTATTAATTAGTACGCTTTCGATCGCAGATGCACACTTCCGGTGGATTCTTCTTCGTTGGTTTTCGGCGGTGGCTACTTCCGGTCGGCTAACTAGCATCGAAAATAGGAATCGCAAATTAATATTTTGAACGATTCCGGGAAACCGGACAGTTAGTCCCGGTTCCGAACGATTCTCGAAGCCCAACCCTATTTAAAATCTAAGGATATTTTATTTTCTTTCTTCCCCAAAACTGCAGTGGGCTCCCTGCGGTGGACCCCATGGTGAGCATGGCCCCCTGGGCCTGGGCCCAGTCGGCCCTGCTGATAATCCGGGCCTGCTCTTTGCATCCGATACTTTCCTGATCCACCTCTCAGGGTGTAACTTTTTCGCAGACCCCCCGCTGATAATGTAAACATCTCCTGTGGAGCTTTTGTGTCAACCACATGCGCAGCTCGCACGCGCAGACAGTCTAGGGCAGGCGGACATTTCACGTGTCACGCTGCAAAATATAACAGTTTAACAATAATAAACAGTATTTATGTTGGCGTGGGAGATGTAAATTTATCTGAACTACAGTATCTATCTGGACTCGTTACATTTTTTAAACAGTGCGTAACGTGCTGTGAAAATGAAGACACCAGGTTTATTTTTTATTTATTTATTTATTCAGCACCACAAAGTTTACGTAACACAAACACTGAGAATTAAACTGAACACTATTAAAACACGTGAACCGAACTGTAACTACGTTAATGAACTGGACTCTTGCTGTGTGTTCATCTGGACCCATCAGAACCGGTCTGCCTGTTGGAACGACAGCTTCTCCACCTGGCAGAAATAAATAAATAAAAACTCAGTTGTTGTGTGATCAAATTAAACACAAGCAAACATTATATTAAGAACGTTGATTTACCTGCTGTAAGTCAGCTGTTTATCACGGAGTAAAGTCCGGTTCTGGTCCACAGTCCACTCAGCGTCTGGTGTGCAGCTTGTTAGATGAAGCGGGACCCACTTGGTGTCAAATCTGTCGACTTTTATCCAAAATCCAGCTTTAACTGGTTGTTAACTTGTTGTTAGCTCAACTTTTAGCACAAAAGAAAGTAGCAGACTGCCAGCAGAGTGAGGCAGCACGCATGCGCAATGGGTGAAGGTTCAGCAGCATGCATGCGCAGTGGGTAAAAGGGGAGGTGCATGAGGGAGGGTAGGGATGCACCGATCCACATTTTTTACTTCCGATACCGATTCCGATATCTGAGGTTTAGTATCGGCCGATACAGATCCGATCCGATATTGAAAAACAGCATTAATTGAAACATTTCTTTCCTATTAAAAAAAAAAAACAGACATAAATGAACTACTGAATTGCACATTTATTTTATAACTATGCACCAGTACAGCAATCTTAAATAAAATAACTGTTCACAAGCTTAGTCGAACACATAAAAAAAAATCTTTAAATTTAACTTGTTCAGTGAGTGCAATTAGGAATTCAAAATATTCTCTCTTATTTTTTTAAAGCAGTGATTAACCATTGTAACCAAAGAAAATGGTTTAAAAAATCAAATGAGAAAAATATTAAACATTTTACAGACAGTATTTGTATTGACTGAAGAAAATATATTAATAAGCAAATAAAATTATAATGAAAATAACTGTTAGGTGAAGTCTTGGTTCAGTTTCTCAGTCCAAAATTATATAACAACATTGGCTGCCCTACGGAGGGTGGGCCACAGGTAGGGCCAGGCTCCAGGGGCACCGGCCCTTGTTGGCCCCACCCCAGAACCGCCCCTGCTGCTCAACGGAATTTGCCACTTGTCAAACATTTCCTTCAGGCTAGCTGCTATCGCTTCACTGGTGTGTGACCCACACACCGTTAAACTTAAAAGTGACACGGGGGAGACGTCAGAGCTCCAAATGTCTGTCGTGAAACTCATGGCTTTAACATCTTTTATCTCCTCCAATATGCGTTTGCACACTTTACCGTGCAGTTCAGGTAGAGCCGTTTCTGACAAATATTTTCTGCTCATCGGAGGAGATGCGGAGGTGCGGCGCGCACACATCTCCAGGCTGTGACTTGCGCTTTGGTCCGCAGGCTGGAGCACGCGCCGCGCGTTCACTCAGAGCACAGACAGCAGACAGCTCGTGGAGGAGATGTGTGTGCGGCGTGCACACATCTCCAGGCTGTGACTTGCGCTTTGGTCCGCAGGCTGGAGTGCGCGCCGCGCGTGCACTCAGAGCACAGCAGACAGCTCGTGGAGGAGATGTGTGTGCGGCGCACACACATCTCCTCCACGAGCTGTCAGCGGGACATACCAGCGGAAAACTGCACGTGCCACTGCACTGTGTGTCGCTGGCGCATAACGGAGCTCAGCATAGATATAAACTGTATAGATTGCCCCTATGGATCGCTATGGATCGGGTCCATTGTCACAGATACCCGATCTAAAACTTTGTTTAATATCGGGACCGATACCGATACTGGTATCGGATCGGTGCATCCCTACCGGTACCTATCAGCTGCTTCCAGGGTCCCACAGGCCAAAAAGGCCCAATAGGACTCCTTCTTCAGCCTGACAGTATCCCTCACCGCCGGTGTCCACCACCGGGTTCAAGGGTTGCCACCATGACAGGCACCAACAACCTTGCGGCCACAGCTCCGATAAGCTGCCTCGACAATAGAGGCGCGGAACATGGCCCACTCGGACTCAATGTCCCCCGACTCCCTCGGAACGTGTTCAAAGCTCTCCCGGAGGTGGGAGTTAAAGCTCCGTCTTACGGGAGACTCTGCCAGACGTTCCCAGCAGACCCTCACAATACGTTTGGGTCTGCCAGGTCTGACCGGCATCCTCCCCCACCATCGGAGCCAACTCACCACCAGGTAGTGGTCAGTTGACAGCTCCGCCCCTCTCTTCACCCGAGTGTCCAAGACATGCGGCCGCAGATCAGATGAGACGACAACAAAGTCGATCATCGAACTGCGACCTAGGGTGTCCTGGTGCCAAGAGCACATATGGACACCCTTATGCCTGAACATGGTGTTCGTTATGGACAATCCATGACGAGCACAGAAGTCCAATAACAGAACACCACTCTGGTTCAGATCAGGGGGGCCGTTCCTCCCAACCACACCCCTCCAGGTCTCACTGTCATTGCCCACGTGAGCGTTGAAGTCCCCCAGTAGAACAAGGGAGTCCCCAGGAGGCGCACTCTCCAATACCCCCTCCAAGGACTCCAAAAAGGGTGGGTAATCTGCGCTGCCGTTTGGCGCATAGGCACAAACAACAGTCAGAGCCCGTCCCCCCACACGTAGGCGAAGGGAGGCTACCCTCTCGTTCACCGGGGTGAACCCCAACGTACAGGCACCAAGATGGGGGGCAACAAGTATGCCCACTCCTGCTCGGCGCCTCTCACCAGGGGCAACTCCAGAGTGGAAGAGTGTCCAACCCCTCTCAAGGAAACTGGTTCCAGAGCCATGTGTTGAGGTGAGTCCGACTATTTCTAGCCGGAACCTCTCAACCTCACACACTAGCTCAGGCTCCTTCCCCACCAGAGAGGTGACATTCCATGTCCCAATGGCCAGCTTCTGTAGCCGAGGATCAGACCGCCAGGGTCCCCGCCCTCGGCCACCACCCATCCCACATTGCACCCGACCCCTTTGGCCCCTCCCACAGGTGGTGAGCCCATGGGAAGGGGGACCCACGTCTCCTCTTCTGGCTGTGCCTGGCCGGGCTCCATGGGTAAAAGTCCGGCCACCAGGCGCTCGTCAGCGTGCCCCACCTCCGGGCCTGGCTCCAGAGTGGGGTCCCGGTGACCCGTGTCCGGGCGAGGGAACATTAAATCCATTAATATTTTTCTTCATAAGGGGTCTTTGGGGTGCACTTTGTCTGGTCCCTCACCTAGGACCTCTCTGCCTTGGGTGACCCTACTAGGGGCATGAAGCCCCTGACAGCATGGCTCCTAGGATCATTGGGAGGCTCGCAATGCCAGGTTGTTAAAAAAACAGAAAAAGATATTCTCAACATGGACAAGAAATGGTAAAGTTTGGATTATAGAAAAAGAAGGAAAAAAAGGCAAAAATGGTAAGAGAGTTGAATGACTTGGAAAGATTGAGATAAGCCCATGTGATGGGAAAAAAAAGAGAAAAAAAAAATCCCTGAGTCATGAAACGTCTTACACATAAAATAAATAAAATAAACATCATGGCAAACAATAACATTAAATGATGAAAACATATGATGAATTACAATTCAAAATATACAATGTTGATGATGTCATTAATAGAAATATTTTTCCGACCATAAAAAACAGTGAATATTATAATATAGAATAGGGCTGAACGATTTTGGAAAATAATCTAATTGCGATTTTTTTTTCTATAAATTGCGATTGCGATTTAAAATGCGATTATTTTTACTGGTTCTGTATTAATTCATATCACTAACGACACAACTGTTTTTTTTTAAATCAGATAATTAATGCACTTTTTCACGCAGAAGCTTGCAAAACAGACCCGGTCACATGACCAGCTCGCGCTTTGTTTATCTCCCGCAGTCTCGGTGTCTCAGCGTCTAAGCTCAGATACACGTTTAAATGAGCTAACTTACCTGAATTTATAACTTTTATGACTTCAGTCGAGCCTGAAGCAAGTGTTGGAACGCACAGTCTGCTCCATCCCTGCTCTCTCTCTGTTTTGCTTCGCTCAGAGCTGCGCGCGCGACCGGCTCACTACCAAGTCACGTGACCAGCTTGCGCTCTCAGATACACGTTTAAATGAGCTAACTTACCTGAATTTATAACTTTTATGACTTCAGTCGAGCCTGAAGCAACAGTGTTGGAACGCACGATCTCCTCCTCCCTGCTCTCTCTCTGTTTTGCTTCGCTCAGAGCTGCGCGCGCCAGACCGGTGTGATGCAGAGAAGCGTGACCAGTCAAATCGCAGCCCGTGCGATTAGTGAATCGCGTTTTAACATATCGCGAGATAATCGCAAATGCGATTAATCGTGCAGCCTTAATATAGAACAGTATAACAAAATTGGTACGGCAAATGGGACTCTTTCAATAATTCATCTTAAAGGTTCAGTATGCAGTTTCTGTAGAACTGCAGCAGTTAGAAATATTTTCAACAGGCAAAGCATTCTGATCCCTCCCCCTCAGAGCCATATGTGGCTCTGCCCCCTTGTGGTCTGTTGAATTTCAAATTCAAGCTCTGTTTTTATTGGCTGATTCAAATTCAAGCTCTGTTTTTATTGGCTGGTTACAAACTCTGTTTTTATTGGCTGGAAAATGGCGGGTCACCTTTTCTTTTTAGAAATGCTTATTTACCACCTGGAGAAGCAAGGGGACAATATTTTTTTTAAAATTTTTTCAGAGATTACCTGGCTAACATCAGTCTGTCAGGAGGTAGTGACAGAGTGAAGAAATATGTTCATAAAAAAAGCTACATACTGCAGCTTTAACTGTAGAAGTCTGAATACAAAAATTTCTGAAATACAAGAATATTTAAAAAAATTAACACACCTTTTACAATCATAGCACTGTCTGAAACATGGTTAAAGACCGTGTAAAGTGAATTTCAACATTTTCTTCAATAAACATTATAAATGTCGTAATTGTAATCTTGTAAATGAGTAAAAAGCCGTTATAAATGCGTTCTTCGGTGGAGCCGTTCACTCGCTACCGACCGTCTCCCTCCAGTACTGGCGTGCTGCTGGAGCGACCACATGCCACCTGCACCTCCGCGCACCTCCCCCCCCCCCCCCCCGCGCGCGCGCGCGTGTGTGGCGATCAGACCCCGCATGCATGTGACCGGGTCGCGCGCGCGCGCGTGTGTGTGTGTGTGTGTGTGTGTGTGTGTGTGTGTGTGTGTGTGTGTGTGTGTGTGTGGCGATCAGACCCCGCATGCGATGTGACCGGTTCGGACCGCGAGTCCGCTCATCTTCTAAAATAGCGCTGATTATAACAGCGGAGTTATGTGTCCTCAACTTTAAAAACATAACCAGAGTTGTTAGTGCACTAAAAACAGCGTAACTCTTGGAAAAAGGAGCTGCTGGAAGCCAGAACTCAGATAAAAACAGAGCAGGTGATCTCTGCTTCCCCCGTATGCCTCCCCACACAGCTCAGCTCTGAAGGGGGCTGGACATGGCGCAGTACTGCGCTGAAATCACGCCCACGTGCGACACGCCCCCAGCGTTCTAGAGCAAGTCAAAATCATGTTTTTTCATGATTTTTGAGACTTAATTTTATAAGGAAATCAATGTTTTTAATCAGTCAGATTTATATGGGTGATTAATAACACATATTTATGCCGTGTGACAAAATAAAAACACAAATTTAATTTCACTTTACACGGTCTTTAAATGATGGAAACGTACAAAACGCTTACATTGAAAGATATGAAATATATTACATGAATAGAAAAAATAAAAGAGGTGGAGGAGTGGCTTTATTTGTCAATTCGGTGAGTTAAAGTGCAGATTGCATAGTGAAATGTCACTAGTTGTCGACGATGTAATGGAAATTATAACAATAGAAATAATAAATAATAATAGTAAAAATATAATAATAAGTTGTGTACAGTATACTGATCTCCAGGATCAAGAATATAATTATTCACAGATAAACTAAATGAATTACTAGTTAAAGCCCCACTGACATAATTTTTAATTTTCATAAAATTGCTCAAAATATTTTTTTTTATCATTTAAATATGTTTGTTTTTGTAAACAAAGTGATAAATCACTTTAATTTTGCTTTAAAAGTGATTTTGAACTTCAAGCCGTGTTTAATCATGGGAAATCCGATTACACGCGAACGCACCATCTGTGTCATCTGATTACAGTACACGCGAACGCACCATCTGTGACGTAGTGAGAGGCAGAGCTCTGGGCTTGTCACAGTGTGCAGGTAGAGCAGCTCGACATGTAGGTAAGTCTGATACAGCATCAGACCTAAATTAGATCCTGTTGTTTCTTGATCCATCACCCAAACTATTATCTGCTTCCCAAAATGAAGAGAAATAGCTCAAATCTTCACATAGATTGCTAAATTCGTCGGGTTTTAAATTGTCCGCTATTAAAGAGACCAGAGCCCTCTGCCTCTCACTACGTCACAGATGGTGCGTTCGCGTGTAATCGGACGACACAGATGGTGCGTTCGCGTGTAATCGGATTTCCCATGATTAAACACGGCTTGAAGTTCAAAATCACTTTTAAAGCAAAATTAAAGTGATTTATCATTTTGTTTGCAAAAACGAACATATTTAAATGATAAAATATATATATATATTGAGCAATTTTATGAATAGTAAAAAAAATCATGTCAGTGGACCTTTAAGAGCTGTAACAAAAACTTTTTTTTTTTTTTTATGTGGAGATTTTAATATTGATCTTGGAAACACAACTGATTCAAATAACCTCAATATATTTACAGAGTCAATGTATAGTTTGAGTTTTTTCCCTGTAATTAACAACCCAACAAGAATTACATCTCACAGTGCTACTATAATTGATAACCTTTTGCAAATATAAATGGCGTTGTAACAAGTGGTATTTTGATGACAGATATGTGATCATTTACCAATTTTCATAACTTATATAAATGATGACATTGATAAGACAATTCCTAGAAATAAAAATAAATTAATAAATTAATAAACACATCAAAAAAAGCATTAGATAGATAAAAAAAATGACTTAGATAAACAGAATTGGGAAGGTGTTTATGTGGACGATGTAAATAAATCCTATGAAGAATTTATGAATATACTGGAAGTTTTGTACAATAAGAATTGTGTGCTAACAAAGAGTAAACAAACAAAGAAAAATGTTGATCCACCATGGATGACTAATGGATTGAGAAACACATGCAAAAAAAATAATAATCTGTACTCATGTTTCCTGAAATCTAGAACGAGTGATTCAGAACATAAATATAAAAAGTATAAAAACAAATTAGTGGCGATAATAAGAAAACAAATGAAGGAATATTACAGTAAATTATTACATGAAAAAAGAGGTGATATGAGGGCAACATGGCAAGTATTGAATGGTGTTTTGAATAAAAATAAGGTTGGTTGTGGTATTTCTAAATATTTCGTTGAGAATAATCTAGAAATCCACGATGAAAACGAAATTGTTAATGGATTAAATACTTAATTTGTTAATGTAGGATCAAACCTGGCAGAAAAAAATACCAAAAGTGGATAGAAATGTGAGTCACTTAATAAATAGTCCTGTAAACAGTATGTTTTTGAGAGAAACTGACAATGAAGAAATAATGATGATAGTTAAAAAATGTACTAACAAAAGATCTAAAGACTGTGAAGATATGGACATGATGGTCGTAAAAGAAATAATGTCATGTTATAGAGCCATTTACATATATTTGTAATTTGTCGTTCTCAGCGGGAATTTTTCCAAACAGAATGAAAATAGCAAAAGTGGTTCCACTTTATAAGAATGCGACAAATGTCAATACAACAACTACAGACCTATATCTCTGTTGCCACAGTTCTCTAAAATTTTGGAAAAATTGTTTGCATCCAGATTTGATCTCTTTATTGAAAAACATAGTATATTAAGTAATAGTCAATACGGGTTTAGATAAAAAAAATCAACTTCATTGGCTTTAATGGAGTTGATGGAACACATTACCACGACAGTAGATCAAAAGCAATACTGTGTAAGTGTGTTTGTTGATCTAAAAAAGGCATTTGACACGATTGATCACACAATACTACTTGATAAATTGAATAATTATAGCATCAGAGGACCGGCTCTGCAGTGGTTACATAGTTATTTACAGGATAGAAAACAATTTGTACAGATAGATGAACTAAGATCTAACCTTTGTGATATATCATGTGGTGTACCGCAGGGATCTGTACTTGGTCCTGAATTGTTTATTTTGTATATTAAAGGTTCAGTATGTAATTTCTGGAACACGCTGGAACTTAGGAAAATTTTGAACAGAGACATGTTTCTGGTCCCTCCCCCTCAGAGCCATATATGGCTCTGTTACCCTTGCTCTGCTGAAATTCAAATTCAAGCTCTGTTTTTATTGGCTGATTCAAATTCAAGCTCTGTTTTTATTGGCTGGTTACAAACTCTGTTTTTATTGGCTGGTTAACGGCGTGTCACTGTGGCTTTTTAGAAATGCTTTTAGAGAAGCAAGGGGACAATAGTTTTTTTCAGAGATTACTTGTCTAAAATCAGTATGTCAGGAGGTAGTGACAGAGTGAAGAAATATGTTAAAAATATATTGTTAGAAAAGTTACATACAGCTCCTTTAATGATTTAATGGATGTTTCATGTATCCTTCAATGTGTTCTTTTTGCTGACGACACAACATTCTTTTATTCTGGTAATAACTTGGAGCAAATGTTGGAATTGATGAAGAAGGAATTTATTAACATACAAAATTGGTTTAATTTAAATAAGTTATCACTAAATATAAAAAACAAACAAATTATATGATTTTCAGTAATACAAATATAACTACTGAAGTTCCTTTCAGCATCAACGGAGTTGAAATATGTAGAGTAAATTAAATTATTGGGTGTAATTATTGATGATAGATTGTCATGGAAGCAACACATAAATTCCATTAAAATATCTAAATCCATTGCAGTACTATATAAGGTAAAGGACTTAGTTAATGATAAAGCTTTGTTTTTGCTGTATAGTACAACTATACTACCACATTTAATTTATTGTGTTGAAATCTGGGGTACAGCATGCAAAACTACAACGAAACCTATTTTTGTTTTACAGAAATGAGCTTTAAGGATAATAACTAGAACACATTATCATCATCCATCTGGTGTATTGTTTTATAAATTGAAGTTACCGTACTAGGATTTTATGATTTGGTGGAATATTTTTTTTTTACTATTGTATAAAGCACAAAATAACACTCTACCTTCAAATATTCAAAAGCTTTTTGTATAAAGGACAAGTTATAATTTAAAGGAGACCACAGATATGTTTTTAAAATTTTTATGGTATTTCTTTGGGGTTACCAGACACTGTTTATTCAATTTAATACACAAAATAATTCTTAGATAATCAATTATACCCTTTTTAATTCTGCCATTTTTAACTTTCGTTTTGAACGACCGGTTTATGATAATGAGATCTCGTGGCACGCCCTTCAAAGTTCTGCTTGCATTAACTCCGCCCTCCAAAGGCAGACGAGGAAGTCAACTCACGTTACTACCACACAGAGCCGAGCTGAGCTGAGCTGAACTGGACCACGACAGATCAGAGTGTACAAGTTGTCGTGTCATTTTTTATTCTTCCTCTGTAATGTCTCCTCTGACTCTCCCACCCTCTGCCTGTGCGCGCGAGCTGGATGCAGCAAAGCACACACACACACTCACAGCGGGGCTATCTTTTTATCTGTGTTTCTCCGAGGAGCGTGCTGGCCCGACACACAAACACACACACACACACTCACACAAACATGCACACATCTGTTCCCATCTGAAAACTATCAATTTTAAATCTGCTTAGTGCTCCATTATCTGCGCCAGGAGTTTAAAAAAAAAAGGGGGGAAAAAAAAAAGATCATGGACAAGATGCGAACCCAAGTCTCCCGAGTGGCGTTCGAGCGCGCTAACCACTCAACCAAACCGGCAGTTGTACGAAAGTAGTCCTTCATCGTATAAGAAGTGTAATTCTTCTACGGTAATGTCGCCTGAACATTGCTATTAAAAATAAAATTAAGCCACGCATCTCTGCTCTCTGAGACTGGAAGAGTGTGTATCAACACATGTTGTGTAATGCAGCCAACAACGCAACATTTAACTTTAGGAGCCATTCTGCTGAGATGAACTATTTTTCTTCTTCTCCATTTGATTTATGGCGGATCGCAAACAACTGTTAGGTGCATACCGCCACCTAGTGTGCAGGCTGAGATGAACTCAGGAACCGCGTGGGTGGAACATTACCAGGGGTTGCTAGGTGACGGGGGCGGGACAAAGGTTGGGATGGGTTGTGGCTGTGGGTTGTGGCTGCGGTTTGTGACGTAACAAACCGCAGGAAGTGCAATCGGGCCGTTTCTATCTAAGATAAATAAATATACTTATAGTAAATAAACCACTGGGTGCATTTTTTTGGCCTTAGGACTGTTTTTTTATGAAGTAAATACCCAAAGTTGAGTACAAAAACATTAAAAAGTGAATTTTGCATCTGTGGTCCCCTTTAAAGGGTATGCTGGTGAAGATTCTCAGTCGTCCAGGACATGATAAAATCAAAAAGGCGTTCAATACAAGATCAACTGGACTTTATTTGTTGCAAGAAACGTTTCGACTCCTATCCAGGAGGCTTTTTCAATTCCATGAACAAACTGTGGGAACACAGTTTGTTTCTATTATGTTAAAGTTGCACAGTCAATGTCTGTATTTAAGAACATGATTAAGAATAGATTGCTGAAAAGTTATGTGTAAATGTTATATACTTAAAATCTCTATAAATTAGTTATATTATTATGAATTATAAATATGGTTTATGGATAAATTGTGTTTGAATTGATTGTTTAAATGGAATTTTGTTTTTACAAAAAGGGGCAGATATTATAAGATTATTTTCTTCTGCTTCCTTTCATTTTAAATTTGTTCTTTATTTTTCTATATCATTCTGGAATTTTTTTTTGTTCTTTTGTATTTTTAAATTTGAAATGAATAAACAAATAAACAAATAAACAAACCTGCCTCTTTTCTTATCCTGATACGCCCATCACTCTGGAACAGGGTAAATCTGGACTCATCAGACCATCTGACCTTCTTCCATTGCTCCAGAGTCCAATCTTTATGCTCCCTAGCAAATTAAAGCCCTTTTTTCCAGTTAGCCTCACTGATAAGTGGTTTTCTTAAGGCTACACAGCTGTTCAGTCCCAATTCCTTGAGTTTCCTTCACATTGTGTGTGCGTGTGGAAATGCTCTTACTTTCACTATTAAACATAGCCCTGAGGGCTACTGTTGTTTTTCTTCAATTTGATTTCACCGAACGTTTAAGTGATCACCGATCACGATTATTCAGGATATTTTTCCAGCCACAATTCTTCCTCAAAGACGATGGGTCCCCACCAAAGGTGGGCATATGAACGCTATGTAACGCTAATGCGCTAATCCGCTTACAGCGGACCTAACGTTTTTGTCAGCGTAACAGCGGTTTGACTAATTTGCATAATTCATGAGCGGATTTGTGCTTTCTAAGATTAAAATTCAGCACCGCTAATAGCAATATATTTGAAAGACTTCATTTTCTTAAACAACTGAGGGTTTAGCTGTAAATGTTTCACAACATGGATGATCCATCCAACAGCGCCCCTCGCCTACGACCAGAAGTAATGAGAGGATATAGCCTTCCTGCTAGTTGATTTCAGTCATGGTTCTGATCCCACAATGCTTTGTGTCTGCTTACATACCAGGAAGACAATGGTTACAACTCCTATCCCAGCAAAAACAGTTAGCGTTTGTAATCCAGAGACTAAAATTTTGTATGTATTGATTTATTTTACTTTAAAATAGGAGCTCCTTTTAAAAAAGAAGTTTAAACGCTGGAGCTCTGTCCACCTCTTTTTCCAAAAGCTCACAGGGGCAGCCATGACAGTCCTCCTGTCCCGCCCCCTCCCGGGAGCTTCAGGTTGAGTCTACGCTGGTGCAATCGACTGTAGAACCGGGGACTCCGTAGACAGCCAATCAGCGGGGATCAGCTTCCTTGAAGCTGATTGGCTGTCTACGGTCCCCGGTTCTACGGTCGATTGCACCAGCGTAGACTGGCAGTGAATGTGTGTGTGTGTTGCGACACGCTTGTACTCGCCGACAGGCGGTCACGTGGTTCCCGCAGCTGTAGTTAAAGAAGCAGCTCGTTGCCAGTTAAGTTTGAGCAGAGACTGACGCAACAGAACACAAAAATCAACTTTTCTTACTTTGTCCGGCGTCTTTCAGTAATTATTGAGCAGTAACAAACTTATTACTTAACTGATTATTGATTATTTCACTGACTGTGTTTTATTAAAGCATTTTTAGACGTGGCAGATGCTTTTATCATTACAGTGAAACAAGACTGTAAACACATTTGTTAGAAGAAATGGAAAAAAATGTCTATGCAATACAATGATCAATATAGCCATGTCAACAGTGTTTTATAATGTTACACATGTAAAAAAAAAAGTAACACTTATTATAAAGCACTTTGAGATTTTTATTGATGAAAAGTGCATTATAAATTGAATTCATTATTATTATTATTATTATGTGCATGAGAATTCTCCACCTTGCCTCCATGCCAGCAGTATCTGCTCCAGCTTTCCTTAGACTGGGATGAAGTCTTCATTTCTGCACAATGCACATTATATAATTTTGCTCTATTTGTGTATTTTTTAGCCACCAAGTACCTAGATAACATATTGTGCTTGTAGCCTGACTACTGTAAAATGGTAATTCACTGATTAAAATGTTAATTTAAATGAAACTGTTTCTAGTTATAATCATAACAGATGACAAAATAAGTGTTAATTGTGCAAAAATAAATTACAAAACAATTATGAAAAATGTAAAACAAGCTTTAATGAAGTACATTTAATACTATTGTTTATTAATTACATCATGTCAAGTCAGCAGGAGCAACATTCCAATAATAATCACAACACAAACTGAGTTCTGCAAGTTTTATGTGCACAAACATTTTCAATCAGGGCTCAAAATATTTATAGAAAGAAATGCCTCTGAAAATTGCACCAAATCTCACAAAAAAACTCTTCAGCCAAGTAATTTTAAGAAAATGAAGGTGGAGGAGGAGCAGCCACGTCCCTCCAACCTGACAACAGCCTGGTTTCATCATCATGTACCCAGAATGCATCGCTTCAGTTTTCCAATAAACAGTTTTAAAATTACTTTATTGATTCTTCTTTAATGAAAAATCTCCAAAAAACAAAAGAAAAAGACAAAGGAGCAGCCGAAATAGCAATCCACACATTAAACAACTTTTAAAATTTTGGACCCTGAGTGAAAGGTATATTTTAATAGATGACACCCCGAGCAAATTGCCGTTTAGAGGTAGGGTAAGGTGTATAACAGTTTATACACCTGTAGTTGGCAGTGTGGTGCAAATATTGCAAAACGCTGCCGGCTACAAATTGTTTAATATAAATAGCGGATTAGATTAGCTTCCCCTAATTTTCATAAGGCATTTGTGCTTTTGAAATTGTGGACATAAAAAAATTAATAAGCGTTTTAGAAATTGTGGAACTAATTTTTTAATTAGCGTTGCCCACCACTGGTCCCCACTATCCTTCCAGTTTATAATAATGTGTTGGACAGTTCTTAACCCAATTTTAGTAGTTTCTACAATCTCCTTTGATGTTATCTCTGCTTGATGTCAATGATTTGACCCTTCTCAGACAGAATGACATGTTTTCCATGACCACGTGATGTGTCTTTCAACATGGTTGTTTAAGAAATGAGAAGCAACTCATCGCACCAGTTGGGGTTAAATAACTTGTTGCCAGCTGAAAGATAATCACCCATGCAGTAATTATCCAATTGGAGGCTCGTACCCATTTGCTTAGTTAGATCCAGGTGGTAACGTTTTTTTGTTTGTTTGTTTGTTTGTTTGTTTGTTTGTTTTGGGGGGGGCAGGCAGTGTATTATGTGCAATATGCAATATTGTAAAATCAAGTGAGATGTGTTAGTACTCTTACGTTTGTCTTGAGAATGTCTCTCAGCTACTCTACACAAAATCTTTATTTCAATACCTGCTAAATTGGCTGAATTATAGTCATAGTTGTGTTTGCTCAGGTTGCTTGTCTGTGGCTGTCATCTTGAACTGTGTTGACTTTAAAAGAGTACCGGTAATCATTTGTAAATGTACATCCAGTGGTTACTTCCTTGGATTTTCATTCAGTACTGCCCACTGGTTCATGGAATATTTTACAAATAAACAAAAAATCCAGAAACAAGTAAAACATTATCACCTTTCTCCTTCAGGGTGGGTGATACAGAGTACCTTTATACTCTTTACTCATTACTTTATATTTATATGACACATCATAAAAATAATAGAAAAATGCAGTTTTCATTTTAGTGTTTCATTGCTTTAACTCACTAAGCGTAGGCCTCATTATTGCAGAATAATAAACATGGGAGACCGGGCTTTCAGTGTGGCTGCCCCCCGCCTGTGGAACTCTCTTCCTGACTGTCTAAGAGCCCCACAGTCTGTGGTTGACTTTAAGAGCGGCTTGAAGACCTTTCTTTTCGACCAAGCATACTCTACCTCCTCATGATTCTACTTTTGATCTTAGCTGATATTGTTATTGATTTTAATTGTTTTATTATTTGTTTTTTTGTCATTTAATTATGTTGCTCCTTGTAGCACTTTGAGATTTTCATTAATGAAAAGTGCATTATAAATTGAATTCATTATTATTATTATTATTATTAGGCTAATAAGAGTCAGTAGCTATATTTCACAGTGTATTGTCCGTCCTAGACTGGTGACCTACAGCACCATCAATGATGTTTGTGACATTCTTTCTTATGTGCACTTTTACCATTCAGCTTCTGGGTATTAAGTCTGGGTATGTTTACATTTACGGTACTCTAACGGGGCTACACTCTCTAGCCTCGTTGAGAATCAAGTTGTCACTAAGCTGGGAGTGAAAATGGACCCTTCCATGAAACTAAACAGTCATGTAAACACAATTGTTAAATCCTGTTTATTTATTTATTTATTTTTTCAGTTGAGGTGACTGTCTAAATTGAAGCCCATACTGTCCAAAAGTAACCTTGAAACAGTAATACATACTTTCATAACATCCAGGCTTGATTACTGCAATGCACTTCTTTTTGGAATCAGTCAGACTTCTATTGCACATTTACAACTAGTTCAAAATGCTGCAGCTCTATTTTTAACTGGTATAGGTAAAATAGAGCACATTACACCAGTTCTGGCCTCCCTTCACTGGCTCCCAGTTCACTTTTGAATTAATTTTAAAGTCTTTCTGTATGTTTTCAAATCTCTGAACTGTTTTGTCACCTCCTATCTCGCTGATCTGCTGCAGCCATATGTCCCACAGTTCTCTCTTAGGTCAGCAGACCAGATGCTTTTATTGGTTCCAGGCAATCGATTTAAGCTCAGAGGTGACGGGGCCCTCTCCCTGGGCTGCCACCTTACCGTGGTGGAGGGGTTTGAGTGTCCCAATGATCCTAGGAGCTATGCTGTCAGGGGCTTTATGCCCCTAGTAGGGTCACCCAAGGCAGACAGGTCCTAGGTGAGGGACGAGACAAAGCGCAGCCCACAAGACCCCTTATGATGAGTAATATAAATGGAAACAATGTTCCCTCGCCCGGACGCGGGTCACCGGGGCCCCACTCTGGAGCCAGGCCCGGAGGAGGGGCACGTTGGCGAGCGCCTGGTGGCCGGGCTTTCACCCATGGAGCTCGGCCGGGCACAGCCCGAAGAGGAGACGTGGGTCCCCCTTCCCATAGGCTCACCACCTGTGGGAGGGGCCAAAGGGGTCGGGTGCATTGTGGAATGGGTGGTGGCCGAGGGCGGGGACCCTGGCGGTCTGATCCTCGGCTACAGAAGCTGGCCATTGGGACATGGAATGTCACCTCTCTGGTGGGGAAGGAGCCTGAGCTAGTGTGTGAGGTTGAGAGGTTCCGGCTAGAAATAGTCGGACTCACCTCAACGCATGGCTCTGGCTCTGGAACCAGTTTCCTTGAGAGGGGTTGGACACTCTTCCACTCTGGAGTTGCCCCTGGTGAGAGGCGCCGAGCAGGAGTGGGCATACTTGTTGCCCCCCATCTCGGTGCCTGTACGTTGGGGTTCACCCCGGTGAACGAGAGGGTAGCCTCCCTTCGCCTACGTGTGGGGGGACGGGCTCTGACTGTTGTTTGTGCCTATGCGCCGAACGGCAGCGCAGATTACCCACCCTTTTTGGAGTCCTTGGAGGGGGTATTGGAGGGTGCGCCTCCTGGGGACTCCCTTGTTCTGCTGGGGGACTTCAACGCTCACGTGGGCAATGACAGTGAGACCTGGAGGGGTGTGGTTGGGAGGAACGGCCCCCCTGATCTGAACCCGAGTGGTGTTCTGTTGTTGGACTTCTGTGCTCGTCATGGATTGTCCATAACGAACACCATGTTCAGGCATAAGGGTGTCCATATGTGCTCTTGGCACCAGGACACCCTAGGTCGTAGTTCAATGATCGACTTTGTTGTCGTCTCATCTGATCTGCGGCCGCATGTCCTGGACACTCGGGTGAAGAGAGGGGCGGAGCTGTCAACTGACCACTACCTGGTGGTGAGTTGGCTCCGATGGTGGGGGAGGATGCCGGTCAGACCTGGCAGACCCAAACGTATTGTGAGGGTCTGCTGGGAACGTCTGGCAGAGTCTCCCGTAAGACGGAGCTTTAACTCCCACCTCCGGGAGAGCTTTGAACACGTTCCGAGGGAGGCGGGGGACATTGAGCCCGAGTGGGCCATGTTTCGCGCCTCTATTGTCGAGGCAGCTTATCGGAGTTGTGGCCGCAAGGTTGTTGGTGCCTGTCGTGGTGGCAACCCTCGAACCCGGTGGTGGACACCGGCGGTGAGGGATGCTGTCAAGCTGAAGAAGGAGTCCTATTGGGCCTTTTTGGCCTGTGGGACCCCGGAAGCAGCAGATAGGTACCGGCAGTCCAAGCGGCATGCGGCTCGGGTGGTTGCTGAGGCAAAAACTCGGGCGTGGGAGGAGTTCGGAGAGGCCATGGAGAATGACTTCCGTACGGCTTCGAGGCGATTCTGGTCCACCATCCGGCGTCTCAGGGGGGGAAAGCGGTACGCGACCAACACCATTTATGGTGGGGATGGCGTGCTGTTGACCTCAACTCGGGATGTTGTGAGTCGGTGGGCGGAATACTTCGAAGACCTCCTCAATCCTACTGGCACGTCTTCCACTGAGGAAGCGGAGCCTGGGGACTTTGGATCGGGCTCTCCAATCTCTGGTGCGGAGGTCGCCGAGGTGGTTAAAAAGCTCCGCGGTGGCAAGGCTCCGGGGGTGGATGAGATTCGTCCTGAGTTCCTTAGGGCTCTGGATGTTGTGGGGTTGTGTTGGCTTACGCGACTCTGCAATATCGCGTGGACATCGGGGGCAGTTCCCTTGGATTGGCAGACTGGGGTGGTGGTTCCCCTATTCAAAAAGGGGGACCGTAGGGTGTGTTCCAACTATAGAGGGATCACACTCTTAAGCCTCCCTGGTAAGGTCTATTCAGGGGTTCTGGAGAGGAGGGTCCGTCGGATAGTCGAACCTCGGATTCAGGAGGAGCAGTGTGGTTTTCGTCCTGGTCGTGGAACACTAGACCAGCTCTACACCCTCAACAGGGTCCTGGAGGGTGCGTGGGAGTTTGCCCAACCAGTTTACATGTGCTTTGTAGACTTGGAAAAGGCATTCGACCGCGTCCCTCGGGGGGTTCTGTGGCGGGTACTCCGGGAGTATGGGGTACCAGGCCCATTGATATGGGCTGTTAGGTCCCTGTACGACCGGTGTCAGAGCTTGGTCCGCATTGCCGGCAGTAAGTCAGGCTCGTTTCCGGTGAGAGTTGGACTCCGCCAAGGTTGCCCTTTGTCACCGATTCTGTTTATAACTTTTATGGACAGAATTTCTAGGCGCAGCCAAGGTGTTGAGAGGATCCGTTTTGGTGGCCTTAGAATCGCTTCTCTGTTTTTTGCAGATGATGTGGTCCTATTGGCTTCATCAGCTCGTGATCTACAGCTTTCACTGGAGCGGTTTGCAGCTGAATGCGATGCGGCCGGGATGAGGATCAGTTCCTCCAAATCCGAGGCCATGGTCTTGAGCCGGAAAAGGGTAGCGTGCCCTCTCCGGGTCGGGGAGGAGGTCCTGCCCCAAGTGGAGGAGTTTAAGTATCTCGGGATCTTGTTCACGAATGAGGGAAAACTGGAGCGTGAGATCGATAGGCGGATAGGTGCAGCGTCCGCAGTGAAGCGGGCGCTGTACCGGTCTGTCGTGGTGAAGAGAGAGCTGAGTCAAAAGGCAAAGCTCTCAATTTACCGATCGATCTACGTTCCCACCCTCATCTATGGTCATGAGCTTTGGGTTATGACCGAAAGAACAAGATCTCGGATACAAGCGGCTGAAATGAGTTTTCTCCGCAGGGTGGCTGGACTCTCCCTTAGAGATAGGGTGAGAAGCTCAGTCATCCGGGAGGGACTCGGAGTAGAGCCGCTGCTTCTCCACATCGAGAGGAGCCAGTTGAGGTGGCTCGGGCATCTGGTTAGGATGCCTCCTGGACGCCTCCCTGGTGAGGTGTTCCGGGCATGTCCCACCGGGAGGAGACCCAGAGGAAGACCCAGGATACGCTGGAGGGACTATGTTTCTCGGCTGGCCTGGGAACGCCTTGGGATTCCCCCAGAGGAGCTGCTCCAAGTGGCTGGGGAGAG